>VYZS01083764.1:33909-55827 GCA_013400695.1 Neodrepanis coruscans | reverse complement strand
TTAATTCTAATTACATTTCAAGCAGTAAAAATGTATTTCCACTTTCACTACAAAATTGAAACTTTTGTGTGCCTAAGCTTTTTAGAAATCACTAACACTGAAGACCACCATAAAACAGTGAACAGCGTTGGGTATAAAACCACTTTGGGCTTCAGAAATAAGGTAAATGGGTTTAGCAGCCACAAATACTGACTCCACAGTTTGATAAGCATACCACACTGTTTGGTAAAACAGTCCTGCAAATAAACACAGTGTGCTGCACTACCTGAGAACAAAGGGCTCAAATTATCTGAAGTCTCATGAAGTCTGCGGGGCAACCACAGGAACTGTTTTCTTTTTGCATTTTCTCTCAGGAGCTCTAATCCTCCCCTTTGCTACCCAGGCAAGTTGCTAATAACTAAACTGGGAACCATTTAACATACAAATCTGTCTATCTTTAAGAGAACCTAAAGGATGAAGTTCTAGACTACTAACACAATGACAATGCACATTAACTTGCTCCACAGAATAACCACTGATATTAACAAAATTAATAGAAATAACCAAAATATAACCCAATCATTTCATTAACACTAAGAAGCATTTGTAAGTGATTATTTGCCCATTCTCTTTCTATGGACTATTAATAGTACAAACACAGTAGTTGCTGTCACCATTTCCCAAAAGTCATAGGACTAAGATTTAAAAAGCTGAGGGAATATTCATGACTCATTGTTCTCACAAACAAAACTAAACATAGAAACAACACTGTATCACATATATCTGATTAGTTTACAATTAAGAGAAGCAGAGGTTAGTACCCAGGCTGATCCCAAAAGTGCACAACATACAAGAATTCATACCTACATGAAAGAAAGAGGAAGGAGAACAATAGAAACCTTTCCTATTTTTTAGCCCTAGTCAAAACCAAATATTCAAGTTTTGACTGCTCTGTCACAAAAGTCTGAGTTAAGCTATAACCAAGTATTGTCCCTAGAGAAATTATTCTGTATTTAAAAGCAAAGGCTCCAAGTTCTCCTTCCTCTTTATATCCAGATTATTGCTGACAGTTATACACTATTTCTTCTAAATGACAAATTCTAAATGATTTGTAAGTGAAACAGCTCATAAATATTTTAAGGCAGCTTCCCAATGGATTAACAAATTGAAAACACCCGTCCTTTCCATTCCTATCTGACTGCACTTAACCTTACTTAGACTATTTGTTTCTTCTTGCCCCAGTCTCTGTAATCTTAACCTGCAAGCAATAATGGAATTTGTTCCTACCAGCACTGTAAACACCAAAGGTTAGTCAAGATAGTGTGTGTCCCTCTGCTTTTATCACTATACACTAGTCTTGTGTAAGAAGCTCTCAGACGACCTTCTACAAACTGGGAGTGGAAAGAATGGATACAACATAATCTTCTACACAAATATTTTCTCCAGTGTTTTAACTGGAAAGTGCTATAAAGATCATTCCTCAGATTAGAAGCACTCTTCTGAACAGGAAATAGTCAAAAGAATAGGCAGTGCAGTGAACACATTGCGATTTGTGTAAAAAATTACACACTGTCAGGTACATCATGTTAAAAATTTTTAACAGCAACAACACATCGAACTTCATAGCACCAGTTCAGCTGAAGACTCATCTTCTGGTCAACAGTTTTCAGCATATAGACACTGTGTGTGGACTGTGTCCATAAATCCCTACAAAAGAGTAAGACTGTTTGATTTGGTTTTGTAGGGGAATCCAAAAAGCAAAAATCACTGCCCTTACACATTCCCCACGCCTATATACTAATGCACATGTGCATGCTACATGTAACAAAAACCTAACACACATAACGTGTACTAGTGCTAAAAATAATGTCTTATTACCTGTAAAACTGTTTCTGAAAAAGGCATTATATATTAGAATACCCTCATTTGCTTCGGAGTTTGGCTCCTGCTGACAAACTTCTTTAAAAAAAATTTGAACATTTAATCACAGAGATAAGTTTTGCAATTTCAAAGACCAAAATGGGCTCACATTTCTAGGCCCAAAACTGAGGTGAAAAATACTGACAGGAGCAGAAACAAACTACTAAGACAACTGAGCCAAGTTGCTATCTGTTGCTTCCAAGTGCCCAAAACAATTTCTTAAGTAGTTTAATCTCTTCTTCCTTCCCATAATGCTCTTCCAAAGTGAAAGTACCGGCTCCTTGCTCCCACAAAAGTAGTTTGGTTACTGTGAAAGGCCTTTCCCTCCATCCTGTCCACCTTCACAAAGTACAAACACGGGAGGTTTGCAGAGGGGCACAACCTCAACTCACAACACAGGCCTGTACTTTTTGCACCATCAACACATGGAGTGTAGTGCCCTAACACATCAAAGTGCAACAAAAGCCTCACCAAAACAGATCTACAGTATCAGGATGGCCCCTCATTGATTAAACAGCTAATACTAAAAGTGCAGCGACAAACACAAGCAGGTAGAAATAGAAAATACAGAACTATCAATTCACAGATTATCGTCTTCTGCTTGGTTATTAAATTCTTGCATTTTAGAATTTTTTGTGTCTGAGTTTTGGGGCTTTTCTTGGTAAAAAAACACAAATTGAAATTAATTTATACTTTACAAAAAGAAAAAAAAAATTACCTGGTATCCAGATTCTAATCTCCACGAAGATTCTCTTGTACTATATGCACCAGATAAACTGTTTCCAGTCAATGTTCTAGATCCTAGAGAAGAGCTGGAAGCCTGAACAGATATCCTGCGAGGAATTCTTGAAGGTTTTGACTCCATTCTTTGTACCCTGTACAAGGACACACTGATTATTTTTTCTCCTGTAAGGAGGGACCTCAGGCAAAACAGGCACAAGTCATTCTGGGTGCAACATAAATATGATTCACAAATACAAATATTTACACGGTGCTTTGGTCTGACTGTGCATCAGTAAAATAGGGAAATAAATTCTTACCAAGTTTTTGTAACCTCTTCTTTACATCTCCCATTCCTCATTAGAAAACTACAAACACAGCCCTTTTTGCTGTCCTTATCGTTTCGTTACAATATATTCTTGCTATATAAGTGACATTCCCTTGAGAACCCCACAGCACTCACACCAACACAAAGTGAGTCAGGGAAAGAGTACTCGTATTTTTAAAATTAATATATTACATTTTTGTTAATGAACTGTATCTCACCTCTTGCAGAAATCACAATCAGATTTATTCTTCAGGGTCAAAATTATGAAACTTCACAGCCTTGAGAAAAAACCTATCTGCAGTCTTCCTGCCTTTAACTTCTCCAAAGACAACTCCCATGGGAGTTAACATATGCAAAGGAGAGCACTCTATCTCACAGGTGTAAATACAGATTTACCTCTGACTTGCCGAGTCCTTATTTGCTTTTTTGATATTTCCAGGTATTTCGAAAGGTCCATTTTCCCCCCAAGAAGTGACCCTTGAAATGGTATCATGACTTACTGTTTCTTCAGAACACCAGACAGGTACCTAACTGGCCTGCTAATAATATTCAGATATTAGATATAATTTTCCTCCTCAAGATGGTGTGGCAGAATCAGACTCTGGTGCAAATGCTACCTCTTAAATAAAAAAATTAAGAGAACTGCAGTATCCTCAGGGGTGCAATATGTGATGGGTAACATGATAACTAACAACACAAACAGCTGGTCAGGAACTCCACTGGTAGAAGATGATTTGCAGAAGTGGTACAAATCTGGCCTAACCTCGTGAGAATAGCAGTAAGCTACATTAACTAAAAAAAAAAACCACTATCCACCAGTAAAGCACTTTTTTTTTTCCACCATTCAGCCACGCTCATCATTGTTGTCTCTGAGAAGCAGCTACAGCAGTCCTGACACACCTCATGCCTGGCTGCAGTTTCAAGCTGAGTTAACATACTTGGGACTTCTGATCTTCACTAAAGTCATGCTGCCCTACATATTCTACCTGCTAAAAGCCAGTCTGTACAGAACTCCACTGACAAACTGGGGCAGCTGAGGATGGCTTCTGTAACAGAGGACTTTTTAACCTCTGTTCTCGTGCATGTTCAGTTGCCAGCTTTACAACAGTCCTCAAAACACAAAGGAGCCTAAAGCCTTACTCCTGCAAGGAGGACTTTTAAAATATAAAGCATACCTAGTAACTGTTTACCTCTGTGTACAGGGTTGTATTGCAGAGAAACACACCAGCTTCTAGACAGTGCTTCCAACATCGACCACCCATTTGTATTTGCCAGACACATCATGAGTTAAACAAGATCTGGTCAGGAATTTGAAATTCTCATTTGTCTAACTTTGCATTAGTAACCTGAAATAAGGAATTAATTAAATTCTCCAAATCGTATTTAAATCCCTACGAAAATATTGAGTAATATATGCAATTCTCAAGTTATAAACACAGCTCTCTGAATAACAATGTTCTAAGCAGGGTTCCAAAGTTCAAAAGAACACTGCTAACCATGGGAGTTTAAAAGAAATTAATAACGAATCAAATAAGTCAAGATACACCCCTTCGAGTGAATCATTAGTGCAATGAAACGTACCAGTTGTTTTCTTCCCAAACTGCAATGACAGCTAATTCAAGCGTCAGAGCAATGTGGCCTAACACGCACCACAACTCCAGCACTGTGCAAATTAGTAACTACCGAAGTTGTGAACTGTGACGGCAAAACGCCACAGTAACACAGACCAGGGTGCAGCCTGAACAGGAGAGAGGTGTCTTGATGAGATCTGATGCTCGAAGCACTGTCTGTGTTTTACTCTGATATAAAATATAAGGAACAGACACACAGAGTAATGGATCCAACTCTGTACTATTAAGTACTTAAAGACTATAAGGATTATCTCCTTTATTATGGGTCACTCTGTTTATGAACTGCTTTTTTTCAGACAGGTCTGGAATGAGACAAATTAAATAATACAAATAAAAGTCAGATACAGACAAACACAGAAAACACATAGGCTCAAGAAGAAGGGACGGAAAGAAAGGGATGGCAGAATTCATGTCCAGATGAACCAGAGAAGGAGACAGAAGTGTAAGAACAACTTCAAGACTAAACTAATACTAATACTAATAAAATCTCCATCCACAGAACAGACAAAATGCAAGCACTCAGACCAAACAGGACAGGGTGGAAGACTGGACAACAGAGCCAACTACCTCCAGAGGCTGAGATGGAGTCCCATATTAGCAAATTGCTTCTATAGACACACATAAAAACGCACAAGACTAATTATCTCCCTCAGTGGTAATCCCAAGAGGACAATGTTATCCATCATCTTAACCTTGTAAATTAGCACAGGTTGTGACTTCAACCCAATTATGTCAAGATGATACTATCTGTGTAACAGTATCTTCCTCCAAATAAAGAAATCTTGAAGAAACTACGCATACACAGACAAAAGAAGTGTTAAAACAAGACTGAGGCAGCACAATAGAAAACATAAAATTTAATATGTCAGTTTATGCACACACATTATGATCAATATCTTTACTACAACTCTCTATCTTTTCTGCAGTCCTGGCCTCAGCCAGCAAATGAGAAGGATCTACCATAAAGATCAATCAGTCACGTAAGAACAGTCCTATGACAAGAGAAACCTCGCCTTGTTTGACAAAGAGCTGAAAAGCTGCTGAAGTAAAGGCCTTATGGTCTAGGCAAAGAACTTCTGCTCAAGGAAACTGGATTTTACCTTTGCCTTTCAAATAAGATTCAGTGACATGAAGCAATTCACTGAGATTAGTCGCTTTTTAAAAAACACTACCCAAGAGCTCTTCAATTTCTCGTAAAATTTACTTGCAATCCAACTAGCAGAAATCACTATGGACTGGAAGGGATCTAGCCAGGAAAAACTAGATCCAGGCATGGCAGCTCTGGTGATCAACACCAGTAAGAGTTCTCTTGGCTGGTTTTTAAACCATCTCCATAGTTGGCTTGAATACACATGAAATATACACAAGGCTTATGCTGATGATGGCAACACCCTGAGATGGCCACGAATAAAGTGAACATGCTGAGCTATCAGAGAACACAGGACAGCGCCAGACAATGGTCTCACAACAAGGAAACAATAACACTCGTCTGCAAGGGGAATACTGTACTTACACACAATATTTCAGAATGAGAATGGTTCCCTTCTACATGATTAGAACCTTAGGGGTTTCCCTTAACGAGCATTTTGTTTACACACACAGGAATTCAACAAAGCCCAAGTGGTAATTAACATGCTGCAATGAGTTCTCTAATGACAGAGTAGGCACCCTAATTTACACAGAAGGCAGAGACCAAAAAAAACCTTAATTTACTTCTCTGAGGAAATACCAATAATAGTAATATAAAAATAGACATTGTGCTGTAGTCTGAACTGATTAAAAAGCCTGCTGTTGTCAAAAATCAGAAGGAACACCTTACTCAAACATCACACCTGTCATGTACTTCATCGAGCAACCTCAACACACTATCCTGGCAAAACACACTCCCGACTTCTCCATTACTTTGACACTACTCACTCTGGCATCCTGCAACAGAGAAATGAGAAAGGATTCAGCAGGATGAGCAGCACTCTTCTCACGAAAGCAACGTGTCTCATCAGCTCATGCCATGTTACACTACTTAGGAAACAAAACCTCGTGGAAAAATTTGTAAACAACTCTAGTGGCTCCTGGAATAAGAGTCAAATATGATGCATCTCGAGACTCAGCTCCAAACTTTAAAGTCGTACCTGGGACACAGATGACCAACTAGTAACAGGAGGTGGAGCTGAACAGCCTATTTTCAGCACACAGCTCACATGTCCTGCCCTTCTTGATCTGTCATCCTTCCAACGACATTATAAAACATCCACAGACCTAACGCAGCCATGTATAGAGATAACGAAGAGATAAACGACCCAAAGAGGTCTCTACAGGAAAGCAATGCAATCTCAAAAGATAAAAATAACAGACAGCAAACATCTGTCTTCTACGTTGACCTTCTCTGCTGGTAACAGCAGTTTTACGCAGTCATGTCTAGGAGTAAGGGCAGTGCTTACCAGCTCTCACGATTTCTACCAAGAGCTTTAAGCTTTTAAGCATTCTTGTAGACTCAATCAGAGGGAAGCACGAGCTTCACTACCAGCTCCTAAATCCAAGTCTTCCAGCTTGGAACTACGCAGTGACACTTCTACTCAGGGCTCAAGCTCTCTCATCTGCATTGGTTTTGTGTGGCTCAACACAAAACTATTCCTAAGAGCCTCTCCCGAGCACCCTGCGCTCACGTGCCTTCCTCAGTGTTTACTCACAATCACGTTTTTATCAGAAACAAGATGGAGTTCGCGGGTCTCTTACTCAAGGCAATGTTTCAGTCGGGGTATTTTCTCAATCTTCACTGCAGGAAGGCCGCCAAGTAACACAGCAGCCCCTCGGGAACGCCCCGAGGGCCGAGAACATCCACAAACGCCGCCGGCTGCCCCGGCCGCTGCCGAGGGGCCGAGCACGGCCCCCGCCGGCCCGCAAGGCAGGGGCTGCTCGGGGGGCACACGGTGTCCGTCCCACGGCCTCGCTCCCACAGCGGCCGCGGGGCCGAGCGGCNGGGGCGGGGCCGGGAGCGGGCGGGGGCGGAGCCTGCGGTCTCCCCGCGCTCGGAGCGGCGCCGCTTGTCCCGGGAGTGCCCGGCCGTGGTGCGAGCGAACACGGCGCCTTTCCTGAACCACCGCTGCAGCCTGCCTTTGATCGGGGCTCCCCGAAGGACACGGCGGGCTGGGGATGCTGGACACGGTCCCCTCAACTGCAAAGCGACAGAAACACCCTTCGTTTTAATTGTATTGAGGCACCAGTTTCGTCCTCTTGAAAGTCGCAGGCACTGGCAGACAGTTTTCCTGAGGGAAGATCGCGCACGACGCAGGAAATCGGGAGATAATCTTTGCAAAATTCTGAAAATGCCAAGCCTTCGGGTAATCGGAGACTTTAGATCCACAATTCCAGTGTCCTTGCCCGCTACAGGAAATGCAGAAGAAATTTCACACTGTGTTTTCCGAACCAGGCTCTGAAGAACACAGGTTTTGTTATTATTGAGGATCTAGACTTATGTCACTGCAGACACAAGTCTCAGTGTTTTATTGATCCACTATTCATCTGTCATCAGTCTCCGGCAGGGCTTTCCTGAATCCCAGTATCCCAGCAAGTGTCCCGGATTGCATTGTTGCAAGTCGGATAAAGGGCTGTCCGACGGTAGCATGCTGGCTGTTTTTGAGGGAGGAACAAAAGGAAAGGAAAAAAAAAACAAACAAACACCCAAACAAAACAGAAAACACGACCAACCACCCTGGCACAGGGCTACAACACGCACAAATCCCGTGTGTGCACGGCTAGTAGCGCTAAAAGATCTGGGACACATGTCAGACCAGCCAGGCTGGTTAGAAACTAGCCAGGTGGCATCTAAATTATGGGACAGTCCTACTGCTAAGTTTAGTAATATCCTTGATTCTGTTTCTATTCATGCTTTTAAATATGTTTTAACTTACATTTGGACTGTGTAGCATTTTGTTCACTGATTCTCTCCCTAAGAGAAATGGTGGGCAAAGTACTGTTTAATTGGAAACAGGACAAAGGGCTGAGAAGAGTTGTAAACAGAGAGAAGCAATTGAACAAAAACTGATAGAAGAGAAAGGCTGCTGGTTTTTAGCTGCTGGGCACGTTGCCTTTCACCATCATGCCAAAAGCAATGCTTATTGGACTTGGGAAAAATCTTCTCTCGAGCACTCAGAAGCAGGCTGCTGCCCCAGCCAATACCATTTATTTGGCATATCTGTCTCCAGGGAAAAAGGACAGCTGGAAATGAGTTCATAAATCATTCCAGCAGTAACAGCTGCTCTTTTTCCTGGTTAGCAAACCACAGCACTTATAGAAAGAGTTAGATCTACATTAAATTCAATCCTTAGAGGAGTCATTCTGTGTTCCAGTCGTGCACAAATGAAGTGCTATTCACAGATCCAGTGAAATGCCTGTGTCAATGTGGAGGAAGAAGCGCACAGCCTTCCCTGTGGCCGGGACCGATCATGGCCACCATAAGCAAGGCCACTACACTTTTCTTTTTAAAAGCAAGTTAGAAGGTAAGTGAGAAAAGCTCTAGCCACTGAAAAACATTAGAGCTCTTCAACTCAGTCTCACTGTCATCAGCACTGGGGGTGCTAAGAAGGATGTTACACCATTTACTACATTAGCCCTGTCCAATGCAATGCACAGTTTATATTACTTAAGGATTGAGGCAATACCCTTTTCTTAACAACCTACGAGCCATTTGTTAGCTCACAGAAAAATAAAACTATCACCTGAGTTCATAGGCTTTTTTTTTTTTAAATCTTCATAATAGATCAAAGATCTACCCTGCAATATTGCAACAATGCTCAAGCTTATTACAAATAGGCAAAACTGGGAAAAGATAAGAAACAATGATCAATATCAATACATTGCACAAAGACTTCTTTACATTCTGAATCGTTGCTGAAATGGTATCATCTAATGAACCTATGGTTTGGGTTTTGTTTCAAGGAAAATGTCTGATGGGTGTTAGTGGCTGAACTCACAAATCCTGTGTGCTCATAAATGGCAAAGCAGTAGGTTTAGAGTACATCTGTTTTATCATGTTCTTTAACTATACCAAGGATACAGAAATAAATAGAATTAAATCAGAGAATTATTAACTGCCCATTCTTACATCCTTTCACAGAAGCTGTTTTTCCACAAATGACTAAACTTTTTATAGAGTCTATCCTTAACTTCACTAGGTGATAGTCTGAAATTTTTAAGTTATCTGAAACTGGTATTGTCTAGTTGTAAAGTTTTTATCTACCCATGTTAGATAGCCATTCTTCAGTAAAATTCACTTTTAATAACCATCTGGAAGTAGACACTTTGCAGAGAGTTTTTGTTAAATTTCTGACCAAACTGCAAGAATTCTATTAGAGAGCACAATTTCTTTAATGCAGTTTAGATTGCACCTTGAATATTCATTTGTTATGAAGGACTTCAGGCAATATCCTAAGAATTTTAACCCTCTTGTTCTAGTGAAAAACGGCAGCAACAAGGTTCTAAAACAAGAGAATGTTTTTTGATGTTGCATGTCATCACATAGATGGTCCCAAATATTGCAGTAACCATTCATATTTCTGAAGCTGGGCAGAGGCAGGAAGACCTCCATGGACAGACATTATGTCCTAGAAAAAAGGAAAGTGCATCTTCAAGGCAAAAGTCAGTTTATTCAACATTTACTATGAAACATAGCTTTCAGAACAAGGTACCTGCCATGTTTGTGTAGCTTAGACTGCAGAAAAGGAATAGGTTGAAAAACTTGCAAACAGACACAACCAAAGCAAGCTAAAATTATCCTTCTTACTGCGCATTTTTTCTGCATTGAGGTTTTACTTTAGGTTATGTGTGGACTTGTTATTTTTACCTTATCAGCTAAAACAAGTACTACGAATAGTCCCTATTGTTCACCCTATACAGATTTGAAGGGCTGTCTTCAATTAGTTTAACCCTGCCCTTTCCTTCTTTCTGTTGTCCTTTATCAGCAGGCTGCTGCTGTGTTGGGCACAACAACACTCTCAGGGACAGGCTGTTGGGGAGTCTTGTGCAAGGCCCGGAGCTGGACTGTGATCCTTGTGGGTCCCTTCCAGCTAGGGTTACTCTGTGATTCTGGGTGCTACAGTTACTGAGCACAACACTAAATGTATTAGAGGTTCCCTGCTTCCCAGCCTGCCAGGAGGGGCTGGCGGGTTGCTCCTTGTTGACTTGATAAACAGTTCTTGATAAAATACTTGATAAAATAGTTCAGCACCATATAAGTTTATAACATGTTACAGAGGAATAAAAACTGGGATGTGAGGAAAAGCAGAGTTCATGTTAGACTGTCTATGTTAAACATTACATGGGAAAGATTTCTGGAAATGAACAGTGAACTAGAAAGTTGTCCTTGGAAGATAAATCCAAATCATGGTTCACAGCTTAAACAAATTTTGTAGCTATGGTGGCTGTAAAAGGCTTATTCTATCCATCTAAACTGTAAGGTACACAGCAGTGATACAAAACAAAACAAAAATATTGCGGAGACAAGAGAGTTTAGAACAGATGAAACCCTAAAGAAACTACTGTAATACCTACAGCGAGTAACACTGTGTTACTCTTATAAAAATAAATGATTTATAAAAATATTTGTCTACCCTTTAAAATGCAGGGATTTTGAACCTAGTAATTTTTTCTAGGGCAAGGTTAAAATCATTGCTTTTGAACTTTTTGATATGGCAAATTAACATAAATACAACATAACTTTGATATAGGAAGATTTGAAACTAAAAAACTTTTAAAATTTCTTGAAATCAAACTGAAATAATTTTGGCCCATATGGATCCCAGTTTTGTGAGATAAAACACTGTGGCACACACCCATCTTAAAAAGATTTCCCTCTTGTTTCTTTACCTTATAAATCTCTACTTCCCTTTCAGTGTCCAGAAAAAATAATTGTCCAATGTTCCTGAGAATTATTTTTTTTAAACATAAATATATTTACTTTATTGTGTTACTGATTTATTTTAAACAAGAAGGTTATATGTGCATCTGTTCTTGCTTTAAAAGAGTGTAAAGCAGAAGGCAATTAAACCACATTAGCAGATTGATTTTGTCAGTCAATAATATTTCTGGTAGACAGACCAAGTGTATTGGAATCTTTTGAAATTTTTTAGCTGCACATATATCTAGTAAGCTGAAAGAACACATCTTAAAAATTACAGAAATTGTTAGCATTGTGAAAAACTATTTGATTTTGTTTTATAAAGGTGATGAGTTGGTTAGAGTTTTTTACTGTAGTTACTATTTCTGGAATTCTAATATTATAGGAAGAGCCAATGATTTAAAGACTTTCTTTGAAGTCTACTTCTTCCCACACTCCAAGTCAGGAAAAAGGCTAAAGCTCTATGAGGTACAAAATTCTGCTTCTAATAATATTTTACTCACAAAGGAAATCTTACTGCTGATTTTAATTAAATGCATTGATCGAAATGCTTCTGCTGGTTTGTCTTCTCAGAATACCTATATTCTCTCTCATTCATTTCTGTGGAATAGCTAGTCTTCCAAACAGAGATACATAAACTTAAAAAAATTTTATTCAGATCTTCAGCAGCTTTTATTATACATTTAAAAAGAAAATAAGAAAAGTCTATGTATTTGTATACCTTGTGCACAAATACCTTAATAAATGAGAAGAATTCTTCACCTTAAATCACATCTGTGGGTTGATTCTCATTTTTATTAATAGAAGAATATAATGGTGAAAAGTCATAACACATTTTAGAGAAAATAGACACCAATACTCACTTTCATCTTCCTATCCAGGATGATATTTTCAACCCAGGCTAGAACAGTGGAAATTGCCTAATCAGAGATGAAAATGTCTTTGTTTATTGTCATTTAGTAGGAAATTTTAGTTCCTGAAAACTTTGATAGCCTTAAGCTACCTTTCTATGTACCTATTATAAAAATCTAATAGTTGCACAAAACAGACACACACACACACATATATATGTAAACATATGGGGCTAAAAATGTTTTTGAACAGGAATAATAGCAATCTAAGATTTTAATGAGATCTATCTGAGCTGTGCTACTGAGGATAGTATGTAAGCAGGGTGGGGAACGCAGTATGTTTTACTCCTGTGTTGATGGGAATGGACTGGAATCCAGGAACAGCATAGTTATTGTTATTGTCATAAGGTGACTAATTTAGTGTTAAAACAGAGAAGGAAGTGGGAGGAGAAAAACATCAGGAATTATTTGCATGTACACACAACAAGGAGATCATTCTGCTTTTCCTGTAATTGAAATACAGGCTGTCATTTCAAAACAATTACTGCGACTTATTTATTTATTTTCCTTAATTTTTATTATACCAAACATTTTTATGAGTAGGAAGAAATTACTATGATTAAAAGAGAAGACATTTTCAATTTTTGATGAAACTACACATCTTGCACTTTATAAGTGAGTAGATTAATATCATTTTCTTAAGGTTCAACTAGGAAAAAATCAAAAATAACAACTATGTTTTGCTGTGCACTTAATTAGACCAGCTCTTCTTGTTGTGCTTTAGACAAAGGAGAAAATGAGTATCAAGTAGATTTGACTTTATAAATCATGTATAGGATTAAGAACATAGTCCTTGTTTCTACTCTTGTATGTAGCAGAACTGTATTTCACCTGTGGAAAAGCTGTTCAGCTACTCCCTGGCTGCCTAACTCTTCTTTGCTTTACAATACAGATGTGGTAGATAAAGTGGTACATTAAAAAAACCCACAAAAACTCATTTTAAACAAAAGGGCAGATATATAAATTCAACAAATGCCTGGATAGAGTTTACCTGGTAACAAGTGGTTTGCACTAAAAAGCCCCCATATTCTCTCTTGTGCCCATTTTAAACCAGCTTAAAATAAAGAAATTGAAAGAGAAAATAAAAGAATTTTGTTTTGACAAAGTCAGGAGAGGAAAGGAAGAAAGGAGATGAGGTCAAACTTGCTTCTGGCATAAGGTATCCTTGAAGGTTTTTGTGAGTGAGACTCTTCACCTTTGGCTCAGAGAGGACATGAAATAAGAATAAGACAACACAGACAATGCTGGATATAGATCAGGGAATCAAAATGCTTCTTGACTCTGTGGAACATTGAACAACTGCGGCTTTTTTGTTGCATTTTGTTGAGTTTGTGAGTTATGTTGATGTGATGGGAGGCATTGTCAGCGTTACTCAGGGACACTGGACAATCACAGCATTTGTGGGAAGAAACACCAAATACCAGACTTGCATTCCAGAGCTATATATTGAAAACAGGTGGTGACACACATCTTCACTTTTATGATGACAGATTATTTTATTCTCAAATCCAGGATTTAGCTTTGTGACATGCAAAAAAAAGGATCATTCTGTTTTTTGTTTAGAACTCACTGTCTAACAATTTAATTTCATACTTCCTAATTCTTGCAATAAGAGAAAGAGCAAACAATTGTTTCCTTTTCAAGTTCTGACTTTATAGATGCCTGTCATCTTGACTGAGTTTTGCCTTTTCTGAATTACAGGATTCTAGTCCAATTTTAAATCCGTAAGTTCTCCTGTAACTCTGAATATCTTTTACTTCAAATTTTTTTTCCTACTTCGTCTTTTCTGTGAGGAATAGCTGTAATAGAATTAATTCTTCAGGATGTAGGCACACCATGATTAATAGTGGTTTAGTGGTGATTTCAGTTTTGTACTGTATTCCCTTTCTAAGCACTTGTAACACTGTACTTGGGGTTTTGATCGCTACAGAGCATGAAGAAATACAGATGCCTAAGGATTCAGTCTGGAATAAAAGTCATGCTGCTTCCCAGAAGGAGGGTTGAACAGTACGTCCTCTGCATATGCTGGATTCTAAAGCAAGACAGGGAAGCTGCCTTCACCATATCTTGTGTTAGCCACATACTCATACCAGAGCAGTCTCTTACTGAAGGACTGCATCCTATGGAAAGGGCCCACGCAGGAGCAGTTCTCAAATACCTGCATCACATGAGAAGGACCTGTCCTGGAGCAGTCTGTGAAGGTTTGTATCCTGTGGGAGGGATCCCATGCTGGAGAAGGGATACAACATGAAGAGGAAGGAGTGGTAAAGAAGTGTGTGCTTTTGTTGACTGAGATAGAGGTAATTTTCTTCATAGTAGCTTGTATGGTCCTAGGTTTTGGATTTGTCATGAAAACGATGTTGATAACATGAACATTTTATTGCTGAATAGTGCAATCCCCATTCCCCTTCCCTGCTCCACTGTTCATGGGGGAGGATGTTGAAGAGTCGGAACAAAGTGGTAAAGTTGAGCCTGGGAAGAAGGGGAGGTGAAAGGGGGGTGATTTTCACTTTGGCTTTGTTTCCCACCATCCTACTCAATTTTAAACTGTCAATACATTAAATTAATTTCCCCAGTCGGTCCTGTTTTGCCCCTGATGGTAATTTATAAGTGATCCTCTGTCTTTATCTCAAGACATTAGATTTTTCGTCTTGTTTTCTCCCTCTTGAGCTCTTGAAGAGGTAGAGTGGGATAATGGCTTAGTGGGCATCTGGCAGCCAGCCAGGGTTAACCCACCTGACAGAAACAAGATACTGGCTTGACTAGATGTCACATGCCAGTGACTCAAGAGGGCCATCCTGGAAATCAGGACCTAAGATCCAGGAATACTTAAAAGCAGGCTTCTCCTCTCTCACATGCATCTTAACTACATAATGTAGTGGAGTTTTTTCAGGGTAGTAAGAATGTCTTTGTCTCCCATAGCTTCAAGTAATTAATTTCTGTTCTTTGGTTTTTTCTCCTCTTCATTTTAATTATCAAATACAATATAAAAGGCTTTCATTTAGATGCTTTGTACATTTTTCTTGTTTTTGTAAATAATAAATTCTTTTTTCAAACTGTATAGCAAAAATAACAGATATATAACATTGTATTCATAATACAGGAATTAAAAAATTAAATCTTACACTTTAAATCAGATTCTTAATATAGTTAATTATCACTTCTTAACATTTTCACTATTAGAGCTTGATAATACTAACAAATCTATTGCTTCCACAAATATTCAAGGGAGGATTTGGCCATGAGCTGTCAAAATAAGAAATTATCACAGCTAGAAGTATCTGCTTTGTTTGTAAATATTTGTTGAGTAGAGGGGAACTAAAATGGTAGTGAAACAATCACATTTTTCAAACTACTATTCAAATTATTGTTATCATAAAACCCTTTAATGTTTTGACTGATGATTTAGCTGTACTCGGCAGAAAGTCATAGAAAGAAAATTAACGGTAGACTATTAACATGTTCACTTCTCATTAAAGATGTAAAGAATAAAGAATTTCTAAAAAAACAACCAGTAGTATTTTATTTCTAAAACAATGAAATGGGGCAGAAATGGCTCTTACAATGGGATCAAGTCTGAATAGCAGCTAGTAGAGCATATTTAGAAGACTTGTGTGTGAACACTATGCTGAACAAAATGTGGAATTTAAGCTGATGTTAAATGCAGATAAAGGTCAGAGATCACGATCTGCAGAAATGATTATTTGCAGTATTTCTAACTTCTTTTATGCACAGGAGGCATGTGCAATGCAAGAAACTAGACAAATCACTGCAAAATAAGCTTTTCTTGGCAACAGAGAGGAATTTACTGTTCCTAACAAAGACCAGCATCCAAATGGGTTTGAAATTCAAACACAGACAACTATTGGGAAAGGACTGCAGACAAATATTTGTCTTGCATCAGCTGGCTGATAGGGAAAGGATAGAATGTAATTTTTCCTAGGAAGTTTGCCCTTCACTGCTGGATTTCTTTCTTACGTGTTCATACTTAGAATCTGTAAATCTAATTTTCAGTTATAACCATTTAGAGAAGCTGTAGTTCATACATATTAACATGCCACATCACGTCTCATGATGCTCCCTGGTGTGGAGTATCCCTCTGGCCAGTCCAGGTCAGCTGTCCTGGACATGCTCCTCCCTAGCTTCTTGTGCACCTACTTGCTGGCAGAGCACAAAAAACTGAAAAGTCCTTGACTTACAGTGAGCATTGCTGAACAACAACCAAAACATCAGTGTGTTATGAACATTATTCTCACACTGAATCCAATACACAGCACTGGACCAGCTACCAGAAAGAAAATTAATTTTGTGTCAGCTGAAACACGGACACCTGTGCAGACACTGACATACCATGCTCTCCCCATTCTAGTCAAAACTAATACTGCATCAAGTATCTGCTAGTGGCGTGGTTGCTGATATATTGGAAGTGGTTCTGCAGGTTTCACTCAAATAAGTAAGTTTTGTATATGTGCAACTGATAATATTAAGCTTTTATTTACCAGCTTTCTGACATCCTCTATAAGACAGCCTGTGACATGCTTTCTTAGATCTCCAGCCTGATCACCAAGCAGCTGCCTTGATACGCTATGGGGCTTATGGATCTTCTCACAAACCATGAGGGTTAACATACTCATACATCTCAGTAATGCTGGGGGTTAAAAGAAGTGAAAATAAAATTGTATTGATACAGAGATACTGGCTGTAGCACCAGTGTGTTCCTAAGTTTGCAATAGAAACTTGGGCTTGGATATTACTGATGAAATATTAAAAAGTACATTGTATAATTTCTTGAAAACATAATGGTTTTCTCTGTAGACAAATTTGGGATGTCTATTTTGACTGGTTTGGAAATGTAGCTTTGTTTTTACTCACCAGTTACCCTGAGATTTTGCCACTCTACCGGACTAACTACAGTAGTTTTTTTTTTTTTATCTTGCAAAGACCAAGAAGTGTACAGTCAGGCTGCTTATATACCGTGTACTGCATTTCTCACTGTGACACGTTCTTTCATATTGTCTGTAGCATGGAGCACACACAAGCTGTAGTGGCCCATTAGATATTTTTTGAAATAGCTGCTGTTCTAATACAGAAAGAAAATGAAAGATGGTCTTAACCCCAACAGTCGTCAAAGTAGTGTGAGAACGAGAGCACATTTCTCATTGGGTAGACAGTGGTCTCAGAAAAAGGTCATCACGTATTTAGAGGCTGAATTCTAATTCCCATGTAGAGGAGGTCAGTGTAAAGATTGCTAAGATGCCCGTGCGTGAGGACTCGATGAACCTTGTGGGTCCGTTCCAGCTCAGAATATTCCGTGATTCAGTGACTCAGCCGGGCTAAGCTGGGGGGCGAATCGCAGCTGTGCCTCGGCCACCCACCAGGTGCCGCTCGGTCCCGCAGGGCCTTCCGTGCTTCGATATAAAATACCAGGACTCTTCAGGATGAAAAGTCCTAAATATCTACTGCTGTAATAGAGGTACTGCAAAACCCGGATAGATAAAACGCATTTAGTTTTTACCTGAATTTTCAAGCACAAAAATAACAAGAATTTTGCCAGAAACAAATATAGAGCCAACTCTAGAACTCGATGGAAATGCTGAGTTTCGGACCGGCAGCTGGGGCTGGAAAAAACCTGGAGCAGGACGCGGGGTGGTGGGGTGACGACATTTATCAGATTTCAAATCTCACTGAAACTATACACTGCCAAAATATCGTGTCCAGGACATAAAGAAGGAAACAGTACACTAACAAAAGAGAAAAAAGGCTTTCACAATATTTTATTTACTTTAAAATACCGAATCCCACATGTAGGTAGAAAAAGGTTTCTAAAACATACTCCAGTCTCAATGGCTCTATCGTGTGATCATATATCGTGTGTTTTTCCCCCCTTTTTCTATCTCAATACCCTTTTTCCTTACTGATACAGCAGGGTTTATCTTCCCTTTGTTGTAACTGTTTATTAGCACCAGCTGACGTAGTAACACTACCAGGTGAAATCAGGATCAGAACCCTTGTGCTGCAGAAAAAACTGATTTTGATGTATTCCACTTCACTATTTCCTCTTTCTCTTGTGAGGAAAACTGTTCACATGAGTAGATCTTGCTCTGGAAAGCTACATATTGAAGCAATTTTTGTAGTTGAATTCTTACTGATTAACTGTTTCCTAGTGATGTACAAAAAGGGCCAAGACCAGACTGCAAGGCAAACTGTATCATCCCAATCCTAATACTCTCAAACTGCTTTTAAATATCTTTTGAGAAATTGCTTTGTTGCAAGATATTATGCTCCTTTATTTTTTAAATTGTGTATACTTTTTGAATGTAATGTAGGAAGGACAAGGTCACTTATCACATCACTCAATGGTTGAGTGTGTATTCTGGGGTAAGTTAACCTCTTTAGTTTTAGCAAATATCTGTTGCATCTGCCTCTCCTAATAAATGTACTGCTTTTCTTTGTATCCCTTGCCAATAAGGCTTGCATCATGTAAATGCATGCAAAACCATCAATTTGCATGCTTGTTTAGATGTCATTATCAATGTTAAACATTATTTTTATAGTATATTAGAGACTATTCAGTTACAATCATAAAGGTTGATGCAACTTTATGCCCTATGAGTCTTAATCAATTAAGCACTGCTCAGCTTTGAAATCAAATCAGTCATGGACTTTTTAACTGTCACCTGCTTCATCTTCAATATCATCTGTCTTCTTAGCTCAGGCTATAACAAGAGTTTAGCATATTGCTGAACAAGTAATATTGTCTGAAATTTAAATAATGTAGTTCCAGTATGAAAAATATTTCCACTTGAAGAAAAGTGGATTGAATGATGGATTATTGCTTATCTGTGAAATTGAAGCCCCTGGATTTCAATCTAGCTCCAGAAAGGAAAATAAAGGTCTAACAAAAAGAGCACTTGTATCTTAACTTTTTTTATGATATAAGTCAGTGTATTTCTATTTATTGTGCAGAATAAAAATATGCTTATATGTTTAGATTTCTGTGCTTACACTTCACATAATTAAATTTAGAATGTGTTTTGTTTGGAATGTGTCATTTAGCCTTTGAATTATAGTCACTTAATAAGATAAAGAACAAATATAGTAAGAAATACTCATAATTTCTCATGATTTAAGGCACATCCATGGGATTAGTTAAATCACTTAATATCTTATATTTGATATCAAAACTATTGGTTCTTTTGTTTGCCTTCATAAATAAGCATGACTGGCAGTCTCATATGAAGACATAATGCAAGGAAAAGCAAACACATAATTTTAGCTCCATCACCAAGTTCTATGAGCTGCAATTGAGAGGTGAAAATGAAGACTTTAAGATCATCAGTCCACATTTCTCACTGTCAGTTCTAACAGAAGCAGTTAAAGGTAATATTTATTTTACAATAAATAGTCATCCAAGCAATTATCCAAAACAAATATATGCAATTTGATTGTGTTCTTCCAATACGATAGTGTCTGGAAAGAAAGAGAGAGAAAGGGAGGGGGGAAAGAAGGGAGGAAAAGGGAGGAAGTGAGGAAGTGAAGAAGGGAAGAAGGAAGGCAGGCTTCTTTCCACTGGCATTTTATAATGAGAAAAAGGAATATCTTGTTAGAGCCAACAACCCAAGACACAGGAAATCACAGCCAAAGCTCAATGTGATCCAGGGGCCATTAATATGGTAAAGTCAGAGAGCAGCTGCAGGGTCTCACCATTAACTCTAGAGGTATTCCAATATTTGCCATATTATTTTTTTTATAGTTGTTTAAAGTTTTCCCTAAACTGCTAAAGTAGCACACAAGAGGAGATTGAATTTAGTCTGTTAAAAATACTGGTAAAAGCATCAAGGTTATATTTAACTCTAGCATTTCATGGATGTATGCAATCTTTTACATTATCTGTCATGCAGCTGTATTTATACCTGCTAAGGATGAGTTAATGTTGACATTCAAGAGCAGGCATTTGGAATGTTTAGCGTTTGTGGGTTTTTTATATTTCTCTGTTTATATTAAAACACAATACCACAAGAAGCATTTATGTGATAAAAATGTGATCAGAAAACTAATTTTTTAGAAGCTAAAATTAGGAATCACATGTTTAATTTGAGAATACTACCTATTATAGTTATAAAAAGTTCAAACATGATACACCTTACCCACTTGTGATAATTCTTATGAGCTTTTACAGAACAACAAATCAGTTGTTTTACCATGCTAGCATGTGCTTAGGCAAAGCTTTGTCATAGAAGTCTCTATAGAGCTAAGTAATGAATTTATGCAGTTTTAAATTTCAGTTAAGGGAGTTAGTATAATCTGAAGGGAAAAGAAGAAAGGAAAAGCTACCAGGAAGGCCAAGACTGTGCAAGTTTTGAGTTATCAATATGTGTATGACAACGTTCTACTTTTCTAGTTACAGTAAGTAGCTTTTTGTTATTTTTTTTCCTAAGATATTCCGAAGAATGTAAAAATAAATGTAGAGTGTTTCAAATTTTCACTAGGATGGAAAAGGCCCTTTTCATGCTTGCTTTCATGTCAAAAAAGTGTTAGTTATTTGATGTACAAAACAGTATAAAATTTCCATACTACATCTTTCAGTTGTTTCAGAAACACTTTTGGAAAATACTCAAGTACTGATAACTGCAATAATAACCTCTAGATCTGTAGTTCAGCACTCTGTACTCCTGATAGTGCAAATAGATGAGAAATCAAACTGATGATGCAGAAATTGTGCTCAGAGATAGGATAATATTTTTTTTGTTTAAAATGTAAATAGTATTACATCCAGAAAGATTATTTCTGAATTCTTTGACAAATTGTATTATGATAATTTCCTAGAAAACAATCAGTTTATGGAATGTATATTTCTTTACCAAGATTTGTAAGTAATCCTAGTACAAAATGCTTCCTACGAAGTTTTTTTCCAGTGTTTGGAAGATGTGGAGCTTTGTAGGATGTAGAATCACAAGCTTATGATTTCAGCTCTTAGTTCTGTCTCCCCCAATCCTTACCTATAAGAAGGACATAATCATTAGCAGATTTTAAATTTAAGGGTTACTGTTTGTGAGGCAATGAAGAACAAGAGAATGTAACTTTTAAGGACCTTTGTATAATTTGCCTTTCAATCCAGCTCTCATCTAGAATGGCATTTATGATATAGGCAAAAATCAAATATACTGATTGTTTGATTCTGTTACGCTAAGGACATTCATGGACATTAATGTCCTCTGAATTTCACTTAATGGTATTATTGTAATTATCCCAATGGCTGAAGAGAACTGTCAGAGCACTTGTCTTCCATCTTAGCTTTTTTTCAATAGTCCTTATTCTGTTTTACATCTTTTCTGTGCCATGGATGCATCACCAAGTTCTTAAAAAAAAAAAAGTGTGTTTATAATGTCCTTAGCAGAATTATTTGGAAACACGACAAGGACTAAGACAATAAAGACTAAGAGAAGAGCTGGAAGCTGAGGAACCTGAACCATGTAAACAAGCACAATTTCTGCCTCAAAACTCTAGGATTTGCAGGCACCAGAGGTCTTAATCAAA
>VYZS01083764.1:802-22796 GCA_013400695.1 Neodrepanis coruscans | reverse complement strand
TTACCTGCTTATTAAAACAAAAAGGGAAAAAAAAGCAGCAAACAAATCAACAAGGGGTCACCAGAGGAAAACAGGTGGTTCATGTTTATTTTTAAATTTAAAATTTTTTAATTTTTTAATTAATTTTTTTATTTTTTAAATTTTACTTTTTACGAAGGTGCAACTGTGTAAGATTCACTGTTATAAGGACACTGATGTGCAGTAGGGTTTAGTATTTTACCAACATCACAAGAAATGGATGTTAGAGGCAGAAACAAGAGCTGTCTTCACCGATTTTAATCTGTAACGTGCTCTTCAGTTGTTTCCTTGAGAACAGAAATACGTCATTTGTTATTCTGCAGGGTGATGCCACTGTGGTGGGTGAGCTGAGTGCACACAGTCATTAGAAGAAGTTGGGACCATGTCTTTGTTTAGTTCACTCTGCTGAAGGGCCAGGCAAGATGCAGTATTGTGCTGTTATTTTGTTTCTTAATTGTACAATTTTAAGAGAAAAGAAGGTACCTAGAACATATAATCCAGTTAGCACAGTTTCTCATGGTAGCAGTGTTAAGTTCTTGTTTAGTGTTTTAGCTCTTGTCCTAAATTTACAGTTATATAATGCCATGGTATGTCTTCAGCCGTTCCTTAAAAAGGACAAAAGTAACTATACTTTTCTAAGTCTGATGCTGGAATTCCTTTGAAATCTAAATGGAAACTGGAAAAAAAACCCCACTAAATAACAAAACCCCAACCAAACCCCCAATGTAGTAATTTTATGGTATCATTTCAATTTTTGTTTCTTTTTTAGGGAAGGGAGGAGAAATTTGATTTATTTTATTGTGATACTAGGATTTCATGAGACCACCAGGTGGAAGAAGCACTCTTGGAGTGGGAAGAAGTCTTATGCTTGTTTCAGTTTTCTAATATAACAACAAGGAAAGGATACAGGGGTTTTCCCTGCTTAGTTTAATGGAATTAATTTATGCATTTGACAGATTTCCTAATACCAGTTTCTTCTCTTTTTTCATGGGAATGTCTTTCAGATTGTTGGAGAAAAGACAAATATCAAAGAAAGCATACATTTTTAAACCTTACCTAGTGGCAGATGATTTCTCAGACATAGTCTCTGAAAGTATGGACTTAGAAAAAGATGTGCTGGGCATGTCAGCGTCCAGATGATGCCTGTTGCCTTTAATGTGAATTCACACCCTTCAGGGCCTCCTGAATGTCTTGTTTTCTGTGTATAAAGGACGTAAGACTGTCTTTTCACTTGATGTAGGTCAGGCATTGTAAAGAGCTGAGTGGGTTTGGTAGTTTCCAAGAAGAGATGGCAGAGATTTTTCTAGCCCCTGGGGAGAATCACCCCATACTTTAAAATTAAACTAATAAAAATGTAAAGACGCCCCAGTTCTTTAAAATTCAAACTCATAAATATGTAAAGAGCTGTCTGAAAAATTGGTTTACCTGATGGACTGTTTACATTGGTAATGGTCCCATTGAAATCAGTGGGACTGCTGGGTGTAAAGACTTGTATGGGTAATGTTTGCAGTGCAAAGCCTTGGGAAAGAAGGTACATGTTGAAATAATGCAGTGGTTGTCGAATAATGCTGTTGTCTTTTTTCACTCTCACACAGAACTTAGTTCTGCTCTGGAATTGTTGGCAAGAGTGATGAAGAATTTTCATTTTTGGATAATGTGTGTTCTTGAAAATTACAAGACGTGTAAGCTAGGTTTTCTTTACAGAATTTAATATAGTAATTTAAAGGCACAACATAATCTGCGTACCTGTTCTTGGGCTTGAATCCGTCATGAAACTGTTGGATGAAAACCTAAAACCTTGAAATCTTCTAGAGAGTATTTTTTTCATCACTTAGAGTGTGTAACTAATGTTTTTGGATTGTGACCCTATTTGTTAATCAATTTGTATTAATGAATTAATGTTTTTCTGATGCTGAAAGATGCATTGCAGTTTACCAGATACTTACTTTACAAGAGTGGTTTGTAGTATCCAAGTATAATCAGCAAAATGAGCTCACAACCACCTCCTTAGCCCTCAGTCTTTCTGCAACAGAAAAGCAGTTTGACAAAAATTACTGCAGTGGACCATCAGATGCAGAGGGACGTAATTGTGTGGATTTTGCCCCATTTTCTGTTCCTGCACTTTTCCACAAGCATGCACTCATTAATCAAAGACACTGTATTCCTGCTGAGGGCAAAGAGGTTCATCAAATTGGCAGCCAGTTTGGTGCAAAGAAGAGTGTACTGAAGCTCTTAACGTGCTAGGACATAAATAAATCTGAGGTCTTTGTATGCAAACCCTGGAGGTTAATACTGTATAATTCAGTGTCCTGTCTTTGTTTTTATGATTGATGTTTTTAAGTGTTTGAGGCAAGCCTTCAAGCAGGTCAGGGCAGACTGGCTGATTGGCTGAAGGAAAAGCTTGGCAGAGGAGCTTGTGTGTGTGTGTGCACCAAGGAGATCATTGTTGTATTGCCTGAGCCGTTGTAGGAAAGTTCTGGAGACTTACAACCGAAGCTGTGCTAATGCACTTAGTGCATGGAACGGCCATAGTTTGGTCCTGTTTGCTCTGAAGTTGCTGCTGTTTGTGTCCTTAACAGAACTAACATGTGGAACAAACAAAAACTACTGGGATTTCTCTGTAGAAATAGTGCCGGGGTTTGGCTTTAACATGAGTTGGTTGTGTATTCATAATTTAAGAACAGCTGGTTACAGCAAGTGCGTAGTCATTTGCAAGCCATTATAAACCATTCTGCTCACACATGGAGACTGTGCTAGAGCCTTTTTTTTTTATTGATCTACCTGCATTTGAAATCTGGTCACTGCAGCCAGAGAGGCCCTTCATTGTAGCTATGCTTATATCATAGAACAAGCTCAGTATTAAATATTTATTTTTAACTAAATGCTGAATAAAGTGTTAAACATTGAGATGTGGAAAAACGAAGTGTAAGGGTAAGCAGTGACATATATCTTATACACAAAATCTTGTTATGTAAAGCAGCCTAAAAAAGTGGCATCAACCACGCTTGGTAGTCCTTTTGTAAAATCTGTTGTTCTGAATAAGAAATCCTTGTTAGATGTACCCACTGGTATCTTGCTAACACTAGTTGCTGAAATTCGGGGTTTTCATGTGTTGAATGNGTTGGAGAAAAGACAAATATCAAAGAAAGCATACATTTTTAAACCTTACCTAGTGGCAGATGATTTCTCAGACATAGTCTCTGAAAGTATGGACTTAGAAAAAGATGTGCTGGGCATGTCAGCGTCCAGATGATGCCTGTTGCCTTTAATGTGAATTCACACCCTTCAGGGCCTCCTGAATGTCTTGTTTTCTGTGTATAAAGGACGTAAGACTGTCTTTTCACTTGATGTAGGTCAGGCATTGTAAAGAGCTGAGTGGGTTTGGTAGTTTCCAAGAAGAGATGGCAGAGATTTTTCTAGCCCCTGGGGAGAATCACCCCATACTTTAAAATTAAACTAATAAAAATGTAAAGACGCCCCAGTTCTTTAAAATTCAAACTCATAAATATGTAAAGAGCTGTCTGAAAAATTGGTTTACCTGATGGACTGTTTACATTGGTAATGGTCCCATTGAAATCAGTGGGACTGCTGGGTGTAAAGACTTGTATGGGTAATGTTTGCAGTGCAAAGCCTTGGGAAAGAAGGTACATGTTGAAATAATGCAGTGGTTGTCGAATAATGCTGTTGTCTTTTTTCACTCTCACACAGAACTTAGTTCTGCTCTGGAATTGTTGGCAAGAGTGATGAAGAATTTTCATTTTTGGATAATGTGTGTTCTTGAAAATTACAAGACGTGTAAGCTAGGTTTTCTTTACAGAATTTAATATAGTAATTTAAAGGCACAACATAATCTGCGTACCTGTTCTTGGGCTTGAATCCGTCATGAAACTGTTGGATGAAAACCTAAAACCTTGAAATCTTCTAGAGAGTATTTTTTTCATCACTTAGAGTGTGTAACTAATGTTTTTGGATTGTGACCCTATTTGTTAATCAATTTGTATTAATGAATTAATGTTTTTCTGATGCTGAAAGATGCATTGCAGTTTACCAGATACTTACTTTACAAGAGTGGTTTGTAGTATCCAAGTATAATCAGCAAAATGAGCTCACAACCACCTCCTTAGCCCTCAGTCTTTCTGCAACAGAAAAGCAGTTTGACAAAAATTACTGCAGTGGACCATCAGATGCAGAGGGACGTAATTGTGTGGATTTTGCCCCATTTTCTGTTCCTGCACTTTTCCACAAGCATGCACTCATTAATCAAAGACACTGTATTCCTGCTGAGGGCAAAGAGGTTCATCAAATTGGCAGCCAGTTTGGTGCAAAGAAGAGTGTACTGAAGCTCTTAACGTGCTAGGACATAAATAAATCTGAGGTCTTTGTATGCAAACCCTGGAGGTTAATACTGTATAATTCAGTGTCCTGTCTTTGTTTTTATGATTGATGTTTTTAAGTGTTTGAGGCAAGCCTTCAAGCAGGTCAGGGCAGACTGGCTGATTGGCTGAAGGAAAAGCTTGGCAGAGGAGCTTGTGTGTGTGTGTGCACCAAGGAGATCATTGTTGTATTGCCTGAGCCGTTGTAGGAAAGTTCTGGAGACTGACAACCGAAGCTGTGCTAATGCACTTAGTGCATGGAACGGCCATAGTTTGGTCCTGTTTGCTCTGAAGTTGCTGCTGTTTGTGTCCTTAACAGAACTAACATGTGGAACAAACAAAAACTACTGGGATTTCTCTGTAGAAATAGTGCCGGGGTTTGGCTTTAACATGAGTTGGTTGTGTATTCATAATTTAAGAACAGCTGGTTACAGCAAGTGCGTAGTCATTTGCAAGCCATTATAAACCATTCTGCTCACACATGGAGACTGTGCTAGAGCCTTTTTTTTTTATTGATCTACCTGCATTTGAAATCTGGTCACTGCAGCCAGAGAGGCCCTTCATTGTAGCTATGCTTATATCATAGAACAAGCTCAGTATTAAATATTTATTTTTAACTAAATGCTGAATAAAGTGTTAAACATTGAGATGTGGAAAAACGAAGTGTAAGGGTAAGCAGTGACATATATCTTATACACAAAATCTTGTTATGTAAAGCAGCCTAAAAAAGTGGCATCAACCACGCTTGGTAGTCCTTTTGTAAANCTTTTTTTTTTATTGATCTACCTGCATTTGAAATCTGGTCACTGCAGCCAGAGAGGCCCTTCATTGTAGCTATGCTTATATCATAGAACAAGCTCAGTATTAAATATTTATTTTTAACTAAATGCTGAATAAAGTGTTAAACATTGAGATGTGGAAAAACGAAGTGTAAGGGTAAGCAGTGACATATATCTTATACACAAAATCTTGTTATGTAAAGCAGCCTAAAAAAGTGGCATCAACCACGCTTGGTAGTCCTTTTGTAAAATCTGTTGTTCTGAATAAGAAATCCTTGTTAGATGTACCCACTGGTATCTTGCTAACACTAGTTGCTGAAATTCGGGGTTTTCATGTGTTGAATGCCCAATGCTTTGGGAGAAAAATCCAGAAGAATGTGATTGTATTACACAAAATGCAGGTGTACTAAAATAATAATAAACACAGCCTTTATAACACTCAGTTTTTTAGCACTCTGTTGAGTGTTACATGGAGAAAATAATGGATATATTAGAAATGACTGTACTCTTAGGTAGGCTTATCTATCATTATAATGTGAAAAGTACATGCTCAGAAATATTAGTAATATATATATAAGCTGTGATGTAAAGTTGATTCTCCCCCTCCACCGCCCTGTTCAGTTTTGCTTTTTCAGATTAGAAATGAAGTGAGGTTTCTCCACTAGTTTACACACTTAGTTTGATCTCATTTCTGTATTTTTGTTTGCACTAGTGATGGGAATTTTTATAAAGAGAACTATACTTTTAACTATAAAAATCAGTTTTTCTAGCATCTTAGTTCCTGTGGGAGTAAAAGTGAGCCCAATATGCCCACTCTCCACACATCTTTTGATCCAGTATTGTCTTGCTTTAGACCCTGGGGGGCGTAACAGTAACGAGAAAAACCCAATAGAAAATCAACAAAAAAAGACACTCACACAAAAAAACCCACAAGTTTTATTCTACACACACACACAAACCGACAATACAATGCAAAGACAGACAAATTAAGCTCTTCCAAGGCCAGCGGCTGGGGTGAGGAAAGAAGCTGGGATGGCGCTGGGTCCTTGCTGGGGTTTCCTGAANTTTAACATGAGTTGGTTGTGTATTCATAATTTAAGAACAGCTGGTTACAGCAAGTGCGTAGTCATTTGCAAGCCATTATAAACCATTCTGCTCACACATGGAGACTGTGCTAGAGCCTTTTTTTTTTATTGATCTACCTGCATTTGAAATCTGGTCACTGCAGCCAGAGAGGCCCTTCATTGTAGCTATGCTTATATCATAGAACAAGCTCAGTATTAAATATTTATTTTTAACTAAATGCTGAATAAAGTGTTAAACATTGAGATGTGGAAAAACGAAGTGTAAGGGTAAGCAGTGACATATATCTTATACACAAAATCTTGTTATGTAAAGCAGCCTAAAAAAGTGGCATCAACCACGCTTGGTAGTCCTTTTGTAAAATCTGTTGTTCTGAATAAGAAATCCTTGTTAGATGTACCCACTGGTATCTTGCTAACACTAGTTGCTGAAATTCGGGGTTTTCATGTGTTGAATGCCCAATGCTTTGGGAGAAAAATCCAGAAGAATGTGATTGTATTACACAAAATGCAGGTGTACTAAAATAATAATAAACACAGCCTTTATAACACTCAGTTTTTTAGCACTCTGTTGAGTGTTACATGGAGAAAATAATGGATATATTAGAAATGACTGTACTCTTAGGTAGGCTTATCTATCATTATAATGTGAAAAGTACATGCTCAGAAATATTAGTAATATATATATAAGCTGTGATGTAAAGTTGATTCTCCCCCTCCACCGCCCTGTTCAGTTTTGCTTTTTCAGATTAGAAATGAAGTGAGGTTTCTCCACTAGTTTACACACTTAGTTTGATCTCATTTCTGTATTTTTGTTTGCACTAGTGATGGGAATTTTTATAAAGAGAACTATACTTTTAACTATAAAAATCAGTTTTTCTAGCATCTTAGTTCCTGTGGGAGTAAAAGTGAGCCCAATATGCCCACTCTCCACACATCTTTTGATCCAGTATTGTCTTGCTTTAGACCCTGGGGGGCGTAACAGTAACGAGAAAAACCCAATAGAAAATCAACAAAAAAAGACACACAAAAAAACCCACAAGTTTTATTCTACACACACACACAAACCGACAATACAATGCAAAGACAGACAAATTAAGCTCTTCCAAGGCCAGCGGCTGGGGTGAGGAAAGAAGCTGGGATGGCGCTGGGTCCTTGCTGGGGTTTCCTGAAAAACACTGGAAAATTAAAGGACCCAGGGAAATCCCCCCTCCCCCAGGGAAGGAAAGAATACCACAGCTGATAGAAGTATGTGGTCTTCAGCCCTTGCCACTGCCGCTGAAGCACCACGCCGCCCATGCCACCAAGAAAACGCCGAGCTGAGGAGAGGTGTTATCCCAATGGCCGAGGAATCCTGAAAGAGAAGATGGCCTCCGGGATCGCTGTTTTATAGGGGACCAATCCCACGCGATCTCGGAGTCTTTCCCGGGTGCAGGTTGCCCCTGGATTGGGTGACTGGTGCCTGGAAACCACCCCCTACGGGATCTCGCCACGAGGCAAAATGGTGGCGCTCTGCCATGTGGCCAAAGCCCGAGGGAGAATGTGGGCTACCTGTGGCCACTGCGGCGCGTCCCGGCATCGATACTGGGCTGCTCTCAAACTGTGCTAGCGATAGCTGCTTACCGCGGGGCGGCTCCCTGGCTGTGAGGGCCACTAACAGCTCTGTTTGGCGCTGCGTTCTATGTGCATGGGAAACCCACTGCGTGTGCGCACAGCGCCGAGAGCAGTCGAGCCGAGATCTATCGGCGTTCAGCGGCCATCCCTTGCCACGGCCACAGCCCTGCGCTGCTACCACTGGGGATGGTTGTGCCCGCGACAGCCGCCAGCTCAGCACCGCCGGATGGAAGCCAGGCTGCCCCCGCGCTGCACCGGCCATCACTGCGCCAAGAAAAACCGCCAGCACGGGGCACCCCCCCCCCCCCAGGACCGAGGGCTGCCCCGCACAGGGCGCCCTGCGGTCACTGTGCTGGCAGGGCGAGCTGCGTGGGAGAACCAGTACGGGGAAGGGTTAGGGTTAGGTCCCGTCTCGCGCGGACTTGCGGAATTGCCGGGACAGGATGGTTCTGTCCCGTCCCGCACTCACCACTGTTGCCAGGGCAACTCCTTTACATAGACATACAGAAAGCATGGTTTAAAACACCCCCGTTCTCCCCTCCTCTCCCAAAAGCCCTCAAAAACCATCAAAAAGCCCCCTCCCCATCCCCCAGGAGGGACGGAAAAAAACAGGGAAGGGAAAAACAGGTTTTAGCTCCAGGAACTTTTGTTTTCACCCCACAACAAGTATGTTCTAAGTTACTAACTTGCTACTAACTTAAAACCTGGCATGTAAATGGAAAGTATTGCTGAGGAAAGTTGTAAGTAAATTCTTACTTCATATATATGGATCCAGGAAAATGGGAAGTCATTAAGGAAGGTTCTTTACTGTGTTTGTCAATGAGATAAAAATATCAAACCTACATGCCTGAAAGAGTCTGTTTTTTCAGGCTGTATCAGTTGATGTAGTAAAAGTAGTTACAGCTATTTAAAAAGGATAAACCTTAAGAAATGCCAACTAGTATTTGTCCATTGTATCTCTGATAACTCCAAGGATAAAAAATTATCTTAAGCTGCCACCCCAACTTAAAGCAACTCACTACTTCTTTCAATGCTGATGAAAGACATAGATCAGAGATTATAGTTGAGACTGCAACTGTGTGGAAGGTTTCTCTGGCTTGGTAAGAAAGGATAGTTCCTGGTGTGACTAATTGTCACATTTTTTTTCATGCAGGTCTTTTAATTATAAAGTTTGTGATGGTTTACTTGGAGAAAAAAGTAGGATGGCAAATGGATGACTGGTACTTATGAGTTATTTGCCTGACTTACTAGCCATGGAAAGACATTCACAGAATCAGTTAATATGTATTTTTCAGGTCAAAACGGCTCAAACCTGAAGTGTTGTCCTGAAAAAAGGGCATACTTGGCCTTTCATTTTATGTCTTCAATTTCTTGGAAAGACAAGAAGTTGTTTGTTTTGCAGTCAGTATGGTGATGGGGTCTGTGTAGCCCCGAGTCCATTGGCTGTCACCCATCCCATTGCAATATCGTAATAAAAGTGAAGGTATTACTTGTTTATTGAGCATTTTATTAGCATTTACAGGCAGAACAATGCAAAAGATTTGGAAATGTTGCATTATGTAGGCAAAGGGGTAGTGTACATACTTCGTGTATGTACCCAACTTTGTAAGAAAATTTAAGTTTCAGCATGAATTCACCAAATGCTTTATAGATTTTTGTTTACTGAAATTCAGACTTACTAAATTTTATTCTGAAAAAAACAGCAGCCACGTGCAGACTAAGAGTAAATTAAGACCTCAGTAGATGAGCCCTTTCAAACAATGTTACAATGTGCTTCAAATTGGTGAGACCCCTATTGATTTATGCTGCTGGGTAGCTTGTCTTTATAGTGAGTGATGTCAGACTTTTTATGGTTTGGTTATGTTGCGGGATTTTTTTTTTAAACAGGATGTAATTTGAGAAGGTCTTACAGGATACAGGCTGAGCTTGTCTGCTAACAAAAAAACCCTGGTGTTTTACCATGATGAGACACTACCACTCCTATGATGAGATGAAACTGAATTGGAAGAGTATCAGTATCTAAATAAAAGAGTGGGTGAGGAAGCTGGGGTGGCTTAGTCTAGAGAGAAGGAGCGCAGGGGAGACCTCATTACTCTCTACAACTCCCTGCCAGGAGGGTGCAGTGGGATGGGAGTCCATCTCTTCTGTCATGTCTCAAGTGAAAGGACGAGAGGGAAGGGCCTTGAGATCACACAATCATAGAATATCCTGAGTTTGAAGGAACCCACGAGGATCATCCAGTCCCACTCCTGGCCCTGCACAGGACACCCCAACAGTCCCACCCTGTCCCTCAGAGTGTTGCCCAAACACCCCTTGAGCTCTGGCAGCCTTGGGGCCATGACTAAACCCTGGGGAGCCTGTTCAGTGCCCAGCCACCCTGTGGGGGAAGAACCTTTTCCTGAGACCCTGCCTAAACCTTCCCTGACTCAGCTCCAGCCATTCCCTCAAGTCCTGTCACTGGTCATGAGAGTGAAGAGGTCATTACCTGCCCATGTGTTGACCCATGTGAGGATGTTGAAGACACCAGTGAGATCTGACCTCAGTCTCCTCTGGTTGGGGCTGCGCAGACCAAGTGTTGTGCCAGGGAAGATTCAGAATAGATATTAGAACAAAAAAACTCCCTCCGAGAGTGGTCAGGCATTGGAGTAAGTTGCCCAGGGATGTGGTGGAGTCACCATCTGGAGGTGTTTAGAGGCATCCGGCTGTGGCACCTGGGGACATGATTTGGACTGATTATGGTGGTACTGGGTTGATGGTTGGAACACGTGATCTTGAAACTCTTCCAACCTGATGATTCTGTGAATTTGAATAATGCACATGGAGCAGAGGGAAGCAGAGGGTATAGGTTCTAGGTTAATTACCTGCTATTGGGCAGAGGTATTGGAGTCATAACCCATAGTTCTGTCAAAAACATCAGGTCAACAGCAGTCGTAATGCAAGTTTGACATGTTACTGGGAGAAGAAAAAAACCACGACGAACCAGAAAACATCTGGAACATTGTATTAATTCACTCTGTCAAGTAAAATGAAAAACAACAAAAAAAAAAAAAAAAAGAAAGGAATCATCAGTTTTGGGACACTTGCTGTGTGAGATGAGACTTTATGGAAGTCTTCGGGTTGGACTAGAAAGTCATGGCTGAAATAGTAAAATAAATAGAAAACATTTTTTTAGCATTTCAGATATGAGTGAAATGTAATATTGAAACTAAAGTAACCTAGTGGAACAAACCCCAGTAATTTGTTAGCAAAAATCAAGAAGTAGCGCTTTTCACTTGTTATACTGCATTACATTTTGGAATTATCCTTGGATGCTGTGGAGAATGACTAATGGTAGATGTTCTTATTTGTTGCTGAACGTGGTGATTGAATTGTAGTGCTAGGTTTGTTAGATCTTCGTATTTCTGGTTTTGAGACAAGGATATAGACCTTCATTCTTTCTTGAAATGTTTATTACTTGTGTAGTTGGACCTTTATTCTGAATAAGTTAATTTTGATTTTGTTAATTTTTTAAGTTTTGTTAATATTTGAGGTTTTGTGTAGGTGGAATAATAAGGAAGGCCAAAAATAGAAATTTTTCACTAAACTTTTAATGAATATAGTGAGTTCTTCATGATTTTTTTGTGGGATTGAAAGGCAATAATTTTCGTTTTGTGTTTATTCACCACGTTTTTTTCAGTCATCAGTGATTATCCTGTCTTCATTCTTTGTTCCTTACTGTGCCCTCTTTGCACTGAGTGTGTTAATGTGTGTTATTCCATTAACATAATGCAATAGAGACTAGTTTTATGTACTGTAACTTCAACGTGACAGATTTTTTGCATATCCCTTTCTTTCCTTGTTCCAGTGTTTGAATTTTAGTCTCCAGGAGTATAAAATGGGATATTCATAAATTCAGTTTTTATAGGTAGTGTTGGCACTATATTAAATGGAATTGAAAAATGACCTTTCCTAAAGATTTCACAATACATGCAAGTTAGTTGCATTTAAATTTGGGCTAATGTGTTTGGTTGGAATAGTAAATAAAAATGTTGCAACTGTGCCCATCCTGTGGGGCTTACCAGTAGTACTCTGAGGCATAGAGTTCACAGTTGGTTTAGTTGTAACTTATACATAAAAAAAGAGTAAAAAAGGCAACCTGCTATGTACAGTTCTTTGTGGTTCTTGGACTGTTTTCCTCAGGATCATCTGTGAAAACAGAACTTTAGGACCATATCAGAAATCAGTGTCAATATGTTGCTCTTTTTATTTGTTTTGTCTTTTTTTGAGTGGAGCAGTGCATTCAATGTGAACAGCATAATACTGATAAGGAAAGATGCAGCTTTCAAAGTAAGAATGTCTTGGCATTATAATTCTGTGGTATTGCTCCTAATAACAAAGAACAAAAGACACAGATGCCCAAGTGCACGGGTTGTCACAAACAGGCATATAGCTGTTAGGTTGGCTGTTCTGTATATGGATATACTGTGTTTTAAGTTTCAGTACAAGAACAAGAGAAATAGTAGTACTAAGAATTTGGAAGACTTGATGTGATAGGTGGGTAGTTAATTCTAAAGTACCAAAATACATTTCACTCTAGTGTAACAAGGCTTTTAATTAGCGTTTTTTTAAATGCTTTTTTAAAGACTGGTTTGGGGCTTCAGTATCACTGATATTTTTAAAGGATTTTTTTTTCTGTGTTAGTTACTTACAAATTGTTTTATGTTGTTAGGCTGAATTAAAGAAGTCTGCTCATGAGATGAAGTTTGTCTGTAATTCATATAAATTGTGAAAATTAAGGCCTCCGTTTTGTCAGATATTTTCTGAATGGAATGTCTACAATTGAAACAAAACTGATCTAATGCAGGAAACTGTTAAGTGAAAGTGGCCTGACTAACGCAGGGGGTTAACATCGGTTGTGAACCTGGGTTCAACAAGAAGCATTTGTTCCCAAGTTGTGTTCCAATAACAGAGATAAACAAGGGGAGAATGCTGTCCTGAACCTACTGCTGGTGAGCAGAGAAGGACTTTTGGGGGTGCTGTGATAGCACAGCAATCCAAAACAATTGGCAGACTTATTTGAAGTCTCTAGTCTTGTCTTTTCCAATCTAGGTGATTCTGTAAATATGCCTGTTTAGTTATGTTTGTATTCCCTGAATCAGAGCCTGCCTCTGCTAGAAGAAAACTGAAGCAGCATGTAGATCTCAGGTGCATAAGTTTGCCATGACGTGTATGGCACATACAATTCAGATGCAGTTCATACATTTTAATTCTGACTAGTTTTAAGTGTGTGCCTGTGTTCAGAAACAGGCATTGACCTACTGACACTAAGCATGTAAAATTTTTTTGTAGAATCTTAGCCTTAAGTTAGTCACTAACTGGTCTGTTTTCATGATTTCAGTAGTAGTATTTACGGTATTTTAATACTTTTTGTGATTTTTTTTCTTTAAAAAGAATATACAGATCTTCTCATTTCATTAACTGATACCTTCTTCACTATGAAAAATGTTTACCCTACTTATATTGAATCACAGTGGTCAGAAAAATATAGGCTGTAAAAATTTTTGGGGGGGCAGATGCCAAGTTTGAGGATTTTTGGTTTTATTTTTTAAAGCTAAATATGTCTTCTAGACACAATCGTCAGAGAAGGAAGGGAACTATTTTATGTGAGGCTGCTAATCCAGTGAGTATAACACTGTTTTGTACTTGACTGTTTGTCTTTGGTTCATGTACACTCCTCACATTGTGTTCTTGAAAAGCTGCCTGTGATGCACAGGATGGCATCAGTTAAAAAACAAAACACACTTTTGAATACTGATTCTGTACAGTGTAGATTTTTGATAAGCCTTAACTAGTTATTGTCATGGATCCAGAGCTTGTTAGCCATGGAGCTGCAGATTAATTTTTATTTACGCACTTCATTATGAATAGAGATTGAACTTAAGTGCTGTTTATGGCATAATTAATTTCTGATAAAGCTCAACTGCTACTATGATGCTTCTGGTTACTCCAAGTTATGCAGGAGGCTCCTTTGTGGCTCTTTCCCTTTAAGTACCTGTTGTCAATACACGTAAAATTTTATGACAGTGCTGTGTCTGGTCACCCATCTGTCCGTGTGCCTGTCTGTTCTGTGCAGTTACTTTTGTTTGCTATTTCTTTTCAGCCATAACTGAAAGTAGGTGACACAGTCAAGTCCTATGGTTTTGTGAAAACTAATCCCTGTGTTGAGGATGATGCACAGATTAGACCCACCAGTGGTGATGTTACTTCAGCCCTGCCCCAAGCTGTTCGATTCCTCAGTGTGTGTGCTTTGTCCAACACTGTCAGCACTGTTCTTGTCACGTGGGTTGTTGCAGTGGAGTAGTATTTCTTGGAGAGAACCTGGTTTATGGCAGCAAGAGAATGCAGAGGACCATCATAAGAACATTGCTCACTGGAGAATGTTTTTGGTTGCCTCAAAGGTAGCATGCACATAAAGAAACTGGTAGTAAAAAGCTTTTGCATGGTACCTTCTATATGTGTTGTGTGCACAATAGAATGTGGGTAAGTTTTACTTTTTTGAATCAAAATTTTGTTTTCAGAATAAATTTTAGTGTGATTTCCATTAGAAAATGTTGGTTACTTTCAAGTAATATCACTAGAATGATGTTTATGTCCGTAACTACAAGCATTAAATAATCCAGTCATACTAGAAGAGCACGTAGAGTTTTAAGTTTTGACCAGAAGAGAAGAATATTGTTATAGTCTTGACTTAACAAACCCTAAAATTACGAGGCCTTTAGGATTCATTGGAGTAAAACACATGAGGATTGAAAATACAAGGTACCTAATGTGATCTTTAAAAAAATAACTTTTTGTTTTGTAATTTCTTAGTTTATGCTGTTTGGACATTTGATGCCTGCCTGTGGGAGCACTCACTGCCCGCCACAGAGGGGCTGCGGCCGGCGCTGTGGGCCCGGGCGCGGGCTGTTCTCGGCAGCCACAGCGCCCGTCGCCTCAGGCCCGTCCTGTGCCTCGGGGCCAGCCCGGGGCTGACACCGCCCCGCCTGTGGGGCAGTCACCACCTGCCATGGAAGGAGCCACCGCTGCCACGAAGCATCGGTGAGCTGGGCCTCAACCCGGCGCCATCGCAGCAGTGAGCAGTGGGCTGGGTTGGGCCGGGTTGGCAGCGGCCCCGCTGCTCTCCACGCCCGGGGGGGCTGAGGGGGGAGCGGGCGGGGGCGGCGCCATCTCCGCCCGCCGCGTTCCGTGTCACCGTGGGGAGCGTTCGCAGGGGTGGCGCCGCTGCCTCACCCCGCTGTGGTGCCTGGTGCCGGGGGCTGGCCCAGGCCCGAGCCGGGAGCTGCATGGAGGCGCTCCTGGCTCTGCTCGACCTCTGCCCTCGCCGTGCCCTGAGGTGCCGGCACAGCTGTTTCGCCGTTTCACTTGCTCCCCTCTCTCAGGAAAAGGAAAAAAAAGTTTTAAAAGTTTTTAAAAGACAACCCTCTTCCCCATTCCCCCCATCCAAGCCACAACACTAATTCATTATCTTGTCATTTTTACTGTGATTGTTAAAAACAGTAACAAGAGTGTCCTGATCTAAATCTAGTGGTGATGTAAAGTAGCAAAGTTTACTTCAAGATTTTTTACTTAATTTACTAAACACTGTTAAAATGAAGATAGAATACTCAAATGAGGTATGGGGTATTTTATTATCACAGCTTCTCAAATTCTGCTCTTTTTTCCTTACATGTTGTGGTAGTTTTTTTATAGGTGTTTGTTATTGGCATTTCCCAGAACAAGGCTATAAGTCAGATTTGAGTATGTGCCTCTGCAGTGGGAGTGTGGGAGCAGCCGGAGTGTGGTTCTCAAGGGCAGAAGGGAAGAGCAGGCATTGGGAAATACTGGAGAGGGAGCATGGTGTTACAGACAGAGAACGGTGCCATACGTGAAATAAGTGTTACTCTGCTCTCTTTGTATGACAGGTGCCAATTCAGGAGCCTGTGATGGTTGTCTTGGAAAAACTGTAGGTGTTTGCCTTACTGAAGGGTGGTATGTCGTAATGTTGTATTACATTGTTGTGGTTTGTTGGTCCTGTGAGCAGAGTATCCCAGTGCCTGAAAGTATTACACATGTGCATAAAGAAGATACTCCTGTCTTGGGCCAGAGTGAATCAGAATTGCAGCAGGTTATTATTTTCCTTAGTAAGTATTTATAGGTAAACTCTGTCACCATTGATAAATTACTCTTATTGTTAAATCTGTTCTTGTTTTTTCTGAACTGCCCCTAAAATACATGTAGTGATACGTAGAAAATGGTGTAATCTTAGCATTATGTGAGATTGTTTTTACTGGAAGTTGTTTTGTTCTTATGTTCCAATAATCCGCTGCCAAATAAGCTTTCAAATACATTGCTAGGGATTATTTTTCTCTGGATTTTAATTTGTGACTTCTTTTTTCTGAAAATGAGTTATGTCCCACCTGCTTCAGGTCATGTGGCTTCTGTTGTACTTATTCTGAAAAATTAATTTTTGTATGTGTTGCCCATCAACAGAATAGTTACAGGCAACTGTATAAATTACCTGTGTTTCTGTCTCAATAATCCTACTTCTGCATTAGGTCTAAATTAACTGTTCAGTGTCACACAGTAGGAGTGGCCTTTTTTTCCCATTGTGTCTTGGGCTCTAACTGGCAGGTGATTGGTAGGCCAGGGTTTGGTGTGATACTGAGAAATTCTTCCCTGTGAGGTTGGTGAGGCCCTGGCACAGTTTGGATGGGGCTTGGAGCTGATGGAAGGTGTCTCTATATATACACAAACATAAATATAGATACTTTTTGAAAATTTATTTTTACAATTTGGATTAATTGGTTTTGTTGACAGGCATGCAGTGTTTCTGTCATTGATATGGAAATACAGAGACAGAAGGTCTGATGCAAAGGATGTTTATATGTAGCTGTGCTTGATAACCAATTAATTTACAATTTCATTTGGTTGAAGTGCTTTAGCTTGCAGCTGGTAATTGCCTTTATTAGATAAGATACAAGCTGTTTTCTGTTTGACACATCAGAGGGTCCCAAATTTCAAAGTTTTGGAGATCAAATTTTCTTTGTTACAGATCTAAGAATAAGATCTTTACATGGAAAAAAACTACCTTCTTGTTATAGTTTTCAGAGTAGGACTCTTGCTATTAGCTTGGGTACTTGATATAATCTAATTGTGAATCAAACCTATACTTCACATCTCATCTAACCATGTTTTACCAGATTTCAGTGCTGGGAGACTTAATACAAGTAACTTACTGACATTTTAATATGTTTCAACTATGTGTTGGCTGTGTGACTAAACATGGGTTTAATAAAGGTGCCTTTATCAATAGTGAGAATTTGCAGAATACCAAAAAACTTCAAATTGTTTGTATCTATCATTATCATAATCACCTAATTCCTGTACCCTTTCCTCATTTTCAGTTGTGTTGCATTTTTGTTCTTAGGTAACCTAGTCCCTGGCATTGAAAAAGAAAGGCATTTTCAACTTTCTAATAGCTTTGGTTTTTTCTTGTATTCTTGCCTTGAGTGCTTTTTTTCATCCTTGTTTTTTTCCCTTTTCTGTAGCTATATTTGTGTCTATTATTGCTTTTAGAATACTGTCTGAGGGTTCTCTGAGTCATATAAAATGCAGATGAGTTGTGATTGTGACTGAGGTTTCTGCCTGATGGGGTACTATGCAAAACAGGTACTGTATCTCGGGAGACTGGAGCAGCTCCATAAATGCTGAAGTCCTGTTGTGCTGTTCCCTCCTGGTCTGTGAGAGCTTACAGCACTCAGAGTGAGCACAGTCTGGGGTAGTGCTCAGTCTTCAACCAGAGGATCAAGTCCCTCCACTGCAGTAATTCTTACTTTCTCCCATTATTCACCTCAAAGTGGATGTTAAAGGATGAAATGGTGCTTCCTTTGCTAGAAAAAAGAATTCTTTTCACATTTTTGTTTTCTCTCCCATTGGTGGTAATGACAGGAAGAGGAGCAGTTTTGATTTTTAACTGACAACGTTCCTTTCTTCACTTCTTACTAGCGTGATAGATTTGTTAATCAACGTGTCCTCACTTGTTAGAGAATAGCCTTGACACAGTTCTGGTTTCTCAAATGTACAGGGGTGACACATAGGGAGGTTCTGTAGAATGGCCACAGTTCTTAGTCCTGAGCGTGCTTGCTGATCCCCGGAGTGCTGAGTCAGAGAAGAATTCTGTCAAGTCCGTAGAACGCGAGAGTCAATGAAAACTAATTAAGTGATGCAAATGCCTTTCAGCACTTTGGGGCAAGCTTTGCCAAGAGATAATTTTTTTTCACAAGTCTTGAATATTTATCAAAATATGTAATCATGATGTAGACCTTGTCATAGCTGACATCATTGCTTTCAGCCATCCTGATGTGGAAAGGTTCATGGCGCAAGTTTATCTGATGTGCTGACAGAGGTTTGACAGCCCATGCTGCTTTTCTTTCTTCCAAAGGGATTTTTTTTTTCTTAGTAGCTGAGTGTAGGAATCTTACCTTGTCAAGCTGCATGAAATGGTCAACAATGTGAATTAAAACCCCATAGCTCAGCATTCTGAACTTTCTTACTTTTTAGCTTGAGTTCTGTTCTAGGGAGAGGATAATGATGCAATGGCGTGTTTTGCAGACAACGTTTTATCTGAAGAGTGCAGAAAGGACTTACAAGCTGAATTCTTTTTTTAGTATTACTGAACTAAATAAAGCCTCAGATCAGTTTTTAGGCTTTTGTGGCCTGTTGCACTGAAACAGAAAAAAGGAGGATCCTCTTCGTTTTTCATTTGGTGTATATAGAGATTGTCAGCATTTGGAAGTCAAATAATGTGTAGTTGCTTTAGTATGAGAATTAGTAATATTTTTAAATTTAAATTAATAGAGACTTAAAGATGACAATTCAGAGGAGAATAAGGACTCTGTGTAGAAGATATTTACTTGATATGAACATCCAGTTTTGTGCCAGAGGAGGGTTAGATTCTGTATTAGGAACAATTCCTTCCCTAAAAGGGTTGTCCATCCTTGGCGCAGCTGCCCAGGGCAGTGGTGGAGTCCCCATCCCTGGAGAGATTTAAAAGTTGTGGGGATGTGGCACTTGGGGGCATGGGTGAGTGCTGGGCTTGGCAGTCCCAAAGGAATCATTGAACTCTGTGCTCTGAGGGGCCTTTTCTAACCCAAACCATTCCGTGTATGTCAATGTCTGCACTCAGGAATTGAATATGAGAGAAGTCTCCAGCTGCAGACATACATTACTTGGATAAAAGGATACAGCAGAACTGTAGGCTAGAGCCCCAGTCAGGTGTTTTAGGGCCAATTCATGATTGTTCCTGTATTTTCTTTATGACAGAGAGGTGTCCTGTGCCCACTGAAGGACCAGGTACTTACCTAGGGGTTTGTATAGCAGTGCTATACTCCCCATGAGCATACTCCCCATGAAAGCCTGGCCTCTGTCCTTCAGGACATTTGTCATAAAAATGGACAACTCCCATTTTCTGCTTGATAAGAAGATGATTTCTTAGTACAGTGAAACTGAATTAACATTTCTTACCTTCACTCTGTTTGTATGAAGTTAAAATGTGGGTAAAGGCCTTAGTTTTGTGCTGCTTCCAGAATTTTGTCAAATGAAGGTGAAAGAGTGGTTAATTTTTTGAGGACTGATAAAGTAATAGTGTGATAACAAAGGGCTTTCAGGGGGAATAGAAGTTATCTTTCTGTTTCTCCTTCAAATACTTAATGGCATGAGGAATGTACAGTTGTAAATGAGTGGAAGAAACAAGATGATGTTAAAGAAATGGGACTGAGTGGGACTTGATAGTACTGAAGAAGGTTTAGTATGTGGGTTTTTTTGGTGGGTCCCGACTTCCTATCACACACCCTCCCCCCTGTTTCGCCGTTCCTTTTCAGAAGGTGCATCAGGAGCTTTAACGAGCTTCACCAATAGAGGGTTCTGCAGGGCAGCAGGTGAGTGTGTGACCGCTGTGTGTTCATGGGCCAGTGCTTGAATGGGTGGCTGAGGTGAATGTGGCCTCTCTGGATGGGAGGCTTTCTGTGCAGTGGCTTTGATGACTCTCACATCACTGTTGCGTTGGGAATGTCCTGACGAGGCCTTATCTGGAATAGAGTCTATTTCTGTTTTGGACCAGAAGGATTATGTGTTCTCAAGAAACATGAAATTTAAATAGTTGAGAATGTACACTAGGAATCTGAGGGTAATTTGGAGACTTACAGAAGGGTTTGGAGGAACTTAGGCTGGTTTTGCATGTGCCTGCCCTATGGGCCACAAACTCTGAAGGAAAACAGCGTAAAGAATATAGAAATGGTAGGATTCAAACAAGTGGGGTTAAGCTGGTGAAGAACAGTTTTAGGCTGAAAACCTAAGGAATGTAAAGATCTGAGAAGGAAACCAAATTTGAGTATGGCATTTGGTTCATTATGAGAAGGGTTGCATGATGTGGGATTAGGAAGGACATAAATTTGATACAAGAAGTCATTTTTGGTCGTGTGCTCTTTCCGTATTCGTGCTCTGGTGTTTGGGAGGGGGCGGGGGGGAAATGTGAGCCGGGAAAACCCAACTTCACAAATCCTGTAAACCAAATTGAACTCAGAGCCCAAACTCTCAGGGAAAGCTTTTGATTTTGTTACTTAAATGTTGCTCATACTGACTGATGCCCAGTCTTTGCTAAATATGATGCCAAAATACTGAACTCCTGTTGAATCGCCAGTTTTCAAAATGAAGGGATAATTTTGCTTTGGCAGGTTAAATATTTTCGGAGATTTTTTCTTGTTGATCTTTTGTTGTAAATCCCTTTTTTTGAAGAATTTGTTCTCCACATACTAGTTCCACATACTAGATAAAAGTCTTTTAAAAAATAATTCTAAGATTATGTGTGGGGATTTTTATCAGTTTATTTTTCTAAAGCTGTATTTTAGGGCCAGAGCTGCATTTCCTTTTGACTTCCAGTCGAAGGGGTTTTCAAGAAGCATGTCATGTGTTAGTCTTTAGTAGGTATAAGTGACTTTATTGCTAAGTTTTTTAAAAGTATTGAAAATAGCATATCTTGTCTTACATAGAGAAACTTGCTTCATTTTTTTTTTCTGGGTAAGTTTTAGGGAACAAGGGGCCTCCATTTTATCAAATGTTATTTCTGTCAGGTTTTCAAGAACTACTGGTTGCAAATGTTAACAGAAGTATGAAACAGTTTGATCAAGTTCCCTAATCTCACTCTTTCAGTCTTTTATAAATGCCATAACTTTGTTAGCTGTCCTGTCCCAGTGAACTGTTGGAAAAGACAAGTCCTGAATTACTAATGGAGAACGTAACCTGCAAACCCACGTTCTTTCAGGCTTTGTTTGCAGTGTAATTCAAAAGGTCACCAAGTCGGTTTTAAAAAGACAGGCTTATCTTCTGTAGTATGTTTTCATTGGGGAAAGAAGCAAATTGCAGTTCAAGAAAGACAAGGTCTTCCCTCAGAGCTTTATGAAAACAGATTTTGCAGCAGATATTGCTGCATTCTGCAGTACTTTCAGATACTAACTTGTGATTTAAAGGGGAAGGTGCCATTGCCAGAAAGTAAACCAGTTATTCTAGTCTTGCTTAAAAACCCACCTTGCAAAGTGATAACAGTAACAAAGGTGGGAATTCACCCCACCCTGTCTTCCCACTGAGGTCAAACCTCAATTAGCTCAGTTTATATGCTAATATTAAGCACAGGAAGCTTCTTTTTTCTTTACTTTGTGCACAATAAGGAAATAATGCAGGGAAATGTGATTAGATTACATTAATGTTGCATGGTTAATGAAATTTGAAAATAATAGAATCATTCTCGTCCACATTCATTGTCCCATTTCCATTGGCCACTCTGTTTTCTCTTTTTTCTGTTATTTTAAATATTCAGCTTCCACCTATCTCCATTGGGTGTGAAATGTTGGCTCTTTCTGGCTTTTTATTCTCAAATTACATTAAGATATGGTTTGTGTTTGAGGGTACTTTTTTTATACTTAGTAATAATTAATTCTAAAATCTAAAAATTAAACCACAAAAAATGTTTTTCTGTTGTAATTTAATGGAATAACTGTCAGTACTAAAAGGGAGAAGAAACTAGTTTCTAGGACTTCTGTTATTGGACAATTAAATG
>VYZS01083763.1:10589-22056 GCA_013400695.1 Neodrepanis coruscans | reverse complement strand
CTGCTCCTGAGTATTTAACAATTACTTTTTAAGGAACATACAGCCTTCCTGGACATCTTTGCCCTTCAGGACTGACTTCCAAATGACTTTGTCAATCAATGTCCTAAACAGGCCAAAATCTGTCCACCAGAAGTCCAAGATGGATGTTCTGCTGGTGCCCCTCTTTACTTCACCCAGTATAAAAAACACTAAAATTTTGTGGATACCATACCCAGGACAGCCACCAACCACCACATCACCCACTAGTCCTTCTTTGTTCACAAATAACAGATCTAGCAGGGCACCTCCTCTGGTAGGCTTGTTTACCAGTTGTGTTAGGAAGCTGTCTTCCACATAATCTTGGAACCTTCTAGACTACTTCCTCTTTACTGTGATGTATTTCCAGCAGACATCTGGCACAGTCCAACTTTTCTGATTTTTCAAACTTGTATGGGCTTGTATTATTTTAATTTTTGAGGTCAAAATCTCATCTAATGCAAAATATCATGCTCCAATAATTTCAGTTAAAAGATATTGATTTGCATCAGCAGACCATCAAGCCAATAGCATTTAGCTGAAGTTTATTTTCATAATGCTTGTGTTAACAAAATCTTTGTAGCAGTACCATAGTAGCGAGTGTATTAGAAAAAAGATGTAGCTCAGATCATAAGTATTATGTGAGATAGAATGAAGGATAGAGGGCCTTTGCTGAAGAAGGTTAAAATCCAGTGAGAGTGCAAAATGTCAGCCTGAATAACTATTTCCCACCAGTAGGAATTTTAAGAGATGCAAATTAAAATGAGAGAGAAGCTAACTTCCAACAGATGTTAGCAACACTTTTTTCACTTAGTACGTAATAAACATATGGAATGGCCTATCAAGAACTATTGCTGAGGCAAAACAAAAGGATCAGTCAAGAAAAAAATTAGCTGTTGTTCTACAGAAATGGAATACTTAACATGGATTAGCCCCCATGGGCTAATAGCTCTGATGGGCAAACTTTTCCTGCTAAAAGAATTAATGTTTTTATATTCGTTCAAATGTAAATAGCACTTCAGTAACATCTATCTATTTCTTAATTTGATGGGAGGACTGTTTCATTTCCTTTTTTTTTTTTTTCTTTTTTCACTGACAGGAAAAAAGTAACCTTTTATTTCAACAAAAGTAAAGCAATATCTGCAACATATCCCCCTCTCTCTTGCACATAACTGACTTGTTGAACTAAAGGAGATTCGAGATGGCAGCAACTGAGTTGGTTTTTTTTTATGGTATGATGTATTCAGATATTTGAAGAAAGGCTAGTTGTCTCAGAGAAAGTCACTCAAGGCAGCTTATGTCAGAAATGCTGCTTCTGAACACTGCCTTTCAAATTAAAAGATAGAACACGTCTTCATGCCTTCTATTTCTGTCCAAAGCCCCAATATTACCTGTTTTTATAACATATTCTGTGGAACAATCAAAGCAGCTTATCAGAGCTCTTCTTAGAGGACTGTATGGAGATGTCAGGTTTCTCAGCTGAATTATTCATCATGTTAATGTTCCTGAAGTAGACTCACTCAACCCTCCTCTAAATGAAAGCATGAATTAAAAGGCATTTGAAAAACAGTGACACAGGTTTGTTGCTGTTGCAGTGAGATATCTGATCAGGATCTGCAGGTTAGGTAGATGGTGTACCTTGTACTATTTCTTGAATGAGTGGTGGACCCTTCACCACTTTTATGAAATGCCAATTTGGAAATTACATGTGTTCTGAAATACAAGAAATGCTTTGATTCTAAAAACAGTTACACAAATAGATAATGAATTGCAAACAAAACAGAAAAGCTGATCAAACTCTTGTCACAACAAAAGGTCAGAAGATTACAATAAATTTCAGAAATTACATTTACCTGTGTGCCATTAGTTAAAAACAAATATGGTCCCAATTGTATGTTACTCTTACTCGTTTGCTTAACAATGTATACACACTCAGCAAAAATTAAAATCTTAGAGCAAACAAAAAAGAGGACATTTTCTCTCAATGGAAGCACCCAATCTTTGAAATATAGACTATCAGAATGTTTCTGTCATTTCAAAAAGGTTATAATTTTAATCACAGTTTATTTTTAAAGGTACATTATTTTTAAAGAAGTCCTAATACTGAAAATATTCCTTGTAAAAGAGGCTTAGATGAAACTTATTGACAGATGAAATATTCACAGAGGACAGTGCATGTAAGAGATTTTTCCATTGAATCAAGCAGTAGATTTCATAATATAAAAGTAGTAAAAAAATAGAAGAATACTTTTCTAATGAATATGTGCCATATTTTATTTCTTTATATAATGAAGCAAATACATTTTGGTAAGACCTTTTGTTCCCTTTTTTCTATTTTTTTTTCCCATTTCTTTTTCCCCACTCTGAAAAATATTATTTCTAATGTATAAAAATATAGCTTTAAGGTTAAAGAAGAGTTGAAATCTGTGCTAATTACAGTAACATTTTCACTTCCACAGGTAAATAAAAAAGAAAGGAAAAAACCAAATAACACAGTTCTTCATTTATTTTTGTGGCATGAGATGATCAATATCTTATTTAAAAATATTTCTCTGATGTTGTACTACTGCACACTGGGCATATTACAGAATGGTGGATTAGGACTGATTAAATAGAATTTCTCTTTCAAGATTTTCCCATTATTTCAACAGCAGCAAGTCTTACTTCAAGGAGATTTTCTGAGGTAGAACTGCATGCTCTGTGTTCTTAGCGTCAGTGTCTGCAAAGAAGGTCACAAAATTGTAGCTTAAATCTGTTTGGAAAGTAATATAAAAAATCTAAAACTTTTCTTAGTAGAATTTTACAGCTTGTGAGATTCCACTTTGAAGGTAAGATACTGCTTTGCTGTAAGTTTACAAACTCTGGTGTTGGTTTGTTTTAGTACAGTGTCATATCCTCCTGTATCAACAACCTACCTCTGTTAGTATATATTTATCCTGTAAAAATACTGGAAGTGTTGATAATAGAAAAATGTTTAATTTAAATCCTAAAAAGTAAGTGTGAAAGACTTATTCTGGTCTTTTTCTCCAGAGAAAGACCATTTGCAAGAACATATAGTGACAGGACAAAGAAGACTGGCTTCAAACTGGGAAAGGATAGGTTTAGATTGGAAGAATATAGTGGTGAGGTAGTGGAACAGGTTACCCAGAGAAGTTGTGGATGCCCCATGCTTGGAAGTGTTCAAGCCTGGTCGAATGGGGCTTTGAGCAAGGTCATCTACTGAAAGGTATCTCTGTCCATGGCAGGGAGGTTGGAACTAGATGATCTTCAAGGATCCCTCCAAACCAAGCCATTTTATAATTTCATAATTCTGTAAGAAAGAGATGAATAATGAGGCTACGTTTGTAGAAATGAAGAGAAACAATCAAAGTGCTTTTTTCATTCTATTCTACAGATTCCCTGTAAAAAGTATCATTGAAGAAACAATGTTCTTAGACCTTCTTTTAAGTAATGTGTGACTGACATTGTAAAAGTTGCAGTCAGAATTATCTCTGTGAACTGTGCTGAAAAGTTATAGAAGACAATTCGTTTTTATTATTATAAAAAACATTAAGAACATCTGTTAAGGTAAGACAGGTAGAGAAATGGTATTTGGTGAGGAAAAAAAGAACAGGAAAAGGAGGGAATTTCCATGGGTACAAATGTGAAAAACAAGGTCAGAAAGCTCAGAATTCTGATTCCAATGTATTGCTCTAAATATGCCACAGCCTTTAACAAAAGGTCATTCATCAAAACACTGAACATTTTGTACTATAGAAAACTACTTGCTCCATATCCTCCTACTTTTTACTTCTCCTCCAGGAACTAATATCTCCCTTGTTCAAAGAACCACACCAACATACTCCTCCATAAATGTTATTATGCTTACTTGATCACTGTTGATGGCATTTCAAGATAAGTATTGATGTTAGTAGCCAGTGAAGAAAAACGTGTTTCTTCTGGGAGTTGTAAAATATGCATTTTCTAGTTCTACATTATACATTGACCTTTGTGCTATTCTCTAAGTCTTCTGTTCTAATGTGGATTATTTGTTTGGTTTTCTAAGTACGTGATGTGTGAGCACCATGCAGCAATACTGGCATGAAAATAGTAAAGATACCTTAGTGCAAGCCCTTCTGTATTGTAATAAAGTCCTAGAAAATATAATGATTTTTAATTGTTTCATTTCCGTGATTATGTCTGCCCAAGGCAAGAGATAATTGAGAATGTATTTTTCTGGTGTGCAAAAACATTTATTCAGAATATATGCAAATTAGCCAAACATTCTCATAAACAGCAGTACTGAGCTGATAGTTAATGACAGTAAAAACTGATAACTTAATGATAAAAAAAATTACCGTGCCTAATTAATAGGCTGTAGCACTTTCATGAGAACTGGATGTCTCAAATAAAACCCAAAACAAAACAAAAACCCAGGAAAAAACCCCATCTCATTCTTAACTCTTACAAAGCTGTTTTCTGGGATTGAAAATTGGTAAATTTTTATTTCATGATGTAGGAAAGAGCCATGAGAAAAGAGACACTCAACAGGTAATAACAGTTACCTAAACCGTTCTACTTCTTGTGCGGGATTTCCTGTTTCCAGAAGAGTATATTTGAATGATCTATATGTAGGGCAAAAATTTCCTGACCCAACAACAGCCCAGCATCTGCTAGGAGAATCAGTGAGGGTTAGCATGCTGATGTAAGATGGAAGACCAAGCAATATGGTTATAAGAATCAAATGGACTGGAAAATCTTGGGTTGACTTTGGCTGGATGATCACAGAGATGCTCTATCTCTCCCCTCCTCAGCAGGATGGGATGGGGAGAAGATAAGATGGAAAACACTCTTGTGGGTCAAGAAAAAGGCAGTTTAATGGAGAAAAAGCAGAGACCCTGCATGAAATCAAAAGAAAGCAAAAATTTTATTTTCTACTTCTTATCAGCAGGTGGCGTCCAGTCACTTCCTGGGATGTTGGGTTTCAATACACGTAAATGTTACTCCTGAAGACAAATGTCCTAAATAATTAATTTCAACCCTACTTCCTCGTCTTTTCTATTAGTTTTCATTGCTAAACAAACCACATATAGTATGGAATGTCCCTTTGATCAACTTGAGTCAGTCGTCCTGGTCCTGTCCCCTTTTAAGTTCTTGCCCAATGATGTGCGTATGTGTAGTGTTAGAGAGTCAGAGCTGCTTGGCAGTAGCCAAAACATTGGTATGTTATCAACATCTTTCTGACTACTGGTACAAAGCAAAGCACTCTGGGGCCTGCTGTGGGGAAAATTAATTCCATCTCAGCCATACCCAATACAGATGTACAGATGTACTTATTGACAGAAAAGAAATAGGAGAGCAGTAGATTTTAAGAAAGGAGAAATCCATAGTTGAGAAGTGTTAGAGTTCCTTTTGAAGAGGAAGCATATGTCTTTTAGTGGAGCTTATTCTATAAAGGAAAAATCATTGTGCAAGATTATCCATGGTGATTAAGTTTGCAGTCACTATTACATTCCTTCTCTTTACTAGGGAAAAAATTCAGAGGACAATTTTTATTCATATGCTTTCTTGGTCACATGAATGAAATAATATGGGGCTTGATCTTTAAGTCTTAAAAAAGGCAGAGATCTCACTGCTGTTAAATCACAATTAAGAGTTTACTTAGCAGAGCCATCAGCCTGTCCAAATAGGTTCAAAATTAACAGGCTTGAAGAAACATTAAAAGATAAAGTGCTACGAAAAAGAAACAGTTGAATGGAAAGTGGCAATTTTACACGGGAATGTTCCAAGAGTAAACAGGTTCTAAAGAAAAATAACGAAAATATCAGTGCAGCTTTATAACAGCCTACATCTTTCTCCTGCTTCTATATGATCACAGCAGGGAACAGAGAGCTTTAAAACTGCCAAGAGCTGAAATAGCTTCTGTTCAATCAATTCATACAGGTCTTGCCTCTTATTTTAATTTAGTGGAGGTGAGTGAGCTGAAGAGGTTTTAACATACCAAATGATAATTAGCACAGGATGATTCTCAAAAGGTTTGGACTTCCATTGCTTGGAACTTATCAGAGGCTATTTAGTAGCAGCATCTCAACTAAAAGACCCAGGAGAACAAGTTTCTGCAAAAATTTTTTCAGCTTCCTCTGTTCACCTAGAACTTTTCAGTTAACCTAGACTAAAAATATCACACAAAAACTGCTTTTCTCACTTTACTTGAAAATCTTCAAGGAAGATTATTGATAGTAGTCATTAAAAAGGACAGGTGTTTTTTCTGGCTGTTGTAACAGCTGGCTGCATAATTCAATTCGATTAATACATAAGAATTCACATATGGGTGGGAATTTTCTGGATGGCTGGAACAAGTGACAACATTTAACAAATTACCTAAAAGAGGTCTCAGGGTGTTTCTCTTTCTAGCTCTGAAAAACCTGAAGGTTCTACAAGCTTATCTGTGTTTGGAGATTGACTTTAATCCATGTTCATGTTTACTATATTTCTTTATTATCAAGTAATACTTTTGAAATTTTTGGTGCCTTCATAACAGTATCAAAAAATCCTCAACTTTTTCTGATTAAAATATTCTCAAAGTTTCAAATTGTCAAAGATCATGCCAAAACAAAGAAACCATTAACAACATCCTAATGGCAATCAGAAAAAGAACAAATATTTGAGATTATAAAATTTACTTATTTTTCAGAAACACATAGAATGTAAAGTTATGTATGTAGAATGATCAATCAAAAGACTTATGAAATTAATGCAGAGAGTTCTGTCTTGAATAAGCAGCATGAAAGGTATTTCAATGAGAGAAAGGTCGACCAGTCTGAGCCAATGTATTTTAACTGTTACATTTCTGTGAAAGAGCAGAACTAAAAAGCTCTCAAGACAGAGTTTTCTAAATATGAGAAACTTATTATATCAAATCTACTTCTGTTATAATGCCCATAAAATTTCACACTTATATCTACTTCCACATCACAGCAATCGTTCTCCAAGTACTCATCATGAAACAGGAAACAAGCTTATTTTCCTTTGCCTTGGATTCACACACATAAGCATTGTTTTAAGCTTTAAAACGTCTGCACTCCTGGGGTCTGAGGCTTGCAGATTTTTAAGCCTTTGCTCTAGGATACAATAAACACACTTGAAAAAGTGACGTGTACTACATATGGGGAAGCATAAGTTATACGTTATACCTCTGAGAGTGAAGAGCAGCTGCTGTATGCAAATATTTGTATGCACCTGAGCAGATTCTCATTTAAGGACCTCTCCAAGTGTAGTGTGAGGCTTGGCTAAGCGCTTTCAACACAAATCCAACTTTTTTTTACTTTTGGTTGGATTTACTTCTCCAGCTACAGAATAAATTTTTAGGTTATAAATGTTAGCCATTAACTATGGCACTTAGCACAAGGAATATTGTACTCATGTATTGTTATATAAGAGAGAAACGACTCCATATCTCCTATGTGGCATCTCCATGAGTCATTAACAACAGAGGGGAATTCTACATTTAACCTCAAGGATACAGAGACTGGTTGATTTGTGTTCGAACCCTCACTACCTCCCGTCTCTTATTGTTTTATGTCATGTAGTATCAAAACAAATAGGCACTGTTATGTCATAAAAGATTTTGAACTTAGCCTTCACTAAAAAAGAAAAAAAATCAAATCCAGGCAAGCAGTAACCTGAATCAAGATGAAAGCCATATATTTAACCTAACTCAGCCAGTTCGGTGTTTTCTGAGTACCTACTACCCAGTTTATTAATTTATTTTCTTATAATGTAGGTTTTGATCAATCCACTTGAAGTCTGTACTTGTTTAATTTTATTAGTGTAATTTTTGATGTTCATATTTCCTGAACATATATTATAAAAATCATTATAAAAGATAAAATCTGAATGTCACAGAATCTGGCAGATGAGGAGTTTAATCACAAAAATCATATGTAGATGCTGCAGTGGCTGACTTCCTACTAGTAAACTAAATTTTTTTCTTAGAAAGACTGAAATATTTCTTTCTATTCAAAATTGACTTTTCTTCCTTTTAAAAATTTTAGAAGAAATGTAGGCAAAATGAACCTAAAATTAAGAACGTCCAAGAATAAGAAAATGTTTAAATGAAATTACAGTACTTTCTGAGGTTTTTTTCCTTATTACTTTAAGAATCATAGAAAAAAAAATTTAACTAATTCACAAATGTTTTAGCTGACCAGTTTCTCAATTTGCCACATAATAAACATGCAACCAAAAATATCAGTTCTACTTGAAAACTGGAAACAACCCCTATATGACCAGGTCCTGGCATCCAGCATGCTATGAAATTGTATACTAGAGTTCATACATAGATCATATCCTGGATATTGGGATCTGAAAACCAAATGTGATTTTATATCTCTTTCAAATTGCTGGAGCATGAACAGGAGTTCTCTCTTCTTTGTGGATTGAAGAACCTGGGTTAATTTTCTCCTTCCTTTGCTTTTACCTTTGATAACAAAGGAAGGCTTCCAATATTATTACTTTTTGCACAGAGATCCCCATTTTGACTTGAAGTGGGGTGGTGCTTTTATCTGTTCAGGATTTGACTTTCTTTCCTTTAAGTAGCACACGGAAACCCAGATCAAACTGATTTGAACTCAAAATTCATGTCTGGAATCTTGAAGATATAAAGGAGGAAAGGTGGAATAACATTTCTGATATTTTCCCAATAATAGTCTACTTTGTTATGAAAACGAAACTCTTTCCTGAGGATGGTGTATGTAGCTTAGACTTCTGATTTTTCTCTATTCAAGCTGATTTTCTTTGTCCTTAGGAAAACAAACAGGCAGTGTTTCATGCCAGTATTATTTCAGTCATATCTTTATTTATTTGGATTGTTTTATTAATAATAGAAGTTATTTCTCTTAAGCATTTATTTCCTCTGTTTTTATCTTTGCTCAATGTCAGCAAAATGCCATCATGGTCCAAAACAGCAGCAAAAATGCTAAAAGAATTTTGTGAATGAGTGGGGATAGAGTGGTTGGAGGCAGAGTAGTTGAAAAGCAGCCCAGAAGAAAAGGACCTGGGGATGCTGGTTGACATGAGCTGGTTGACTGGCAGCTGAACATGAGCTGCCAGTGCACCAAGGTGAGCCAGGTTGTGTCAAAGTGGCCAAGAAGGCCAACTACATCCTGGACTGTAAAAGCAGTAGTGTGGACAGCAGGACTAGAGAAGTGATTGTCTCCCTGTACTCATCACTGTTTAGGCCACACCTTGAGTACTCCATCCAGTTCTGGGCCCCTCAATTCAGGAAGGACATTGAGATGCTGGAGCAGATCTAGGGAAGACCAACAAAGCTGTTAAAGGGTTTGGAGGGCATGTCCTGTAAGGAATAGCTAAGGGATTTGGGGTTGTTTAACCTGTAGATGAGGAGGCTCAGAGGTGGCCTTATCATTATCTGTATCTGCCCAAATGGAGGTTGTAGCCAAGTGAGGGACAGTCTCTTCTTCCAGACAACCAGTGACAGGACAAGTGGACATGGTCTTAAAATGTACCAGGGAGATTTAGGTTGGACATTAGGAGGAATTTTTTCACAGAAAGGGTGATTAAACAATGGAATGGACTGCCCAGGGAGAAGGTGGAGTCACAGTCCTTGGAGGTGTTTAAGAAAAGACCGGATATGGCACTTAGTGCCATGGTCCAGTTGACATGGTAGTGCTAGGTCAAAGGTTGGACTCGATGAACTCAGAGGTCTTTTTCAACCTTATCGATTCTGTATTTCTGTGAGCATTATTGATTATTAAGTACTAGGGATGGACAGGAATTTCTTTTTGGAGAGGGAAAGAAGATTATAAACTAAATTTTAAATTGACTAAAATACACATACTCAAACAAATATGGAAGTACATATTGAGAAAAAAAATCTATTTTATTCAAGTATCATTTGGACTATATAAGGGATAAGTGATAATGAATGTCTCAGTGATAATGGGATGGCCAGCAGAATATGGGAAAAGAGAAAGTTCTTTCTCAGTGTGCAGTCTGAGAAGGGTCCATACTTTCTGTGACTACTTTTTCTGATGACTACTTTCCCCAAACCATGAGGACTGACATCCTTTTACTGTGCCAGTATGAGAACAGATCTGCAAAGATGGATGGAGAGGGAAGGTCATTGCTGTGTTTAACACCCATGAATCAAGTGGGATGACTGTAAAGAAGAGAAAGCTTCAGACTGAATAATACATTGTTGTCAAGGTTGCTTTACATTGACCAATTTGCCAAGTGTAAACCAAAAGTTTGAACACTCAGTATTGCATGGTATAACTCCAAATTCCTTCTTGTTCACCCTGCCTCCCAGGTTCAGCTATGACCTCTATGAAAAATCTTGGTTTTTTCCACAAAGAATTCAGAGTTACTCTAAGACTTAAAGAGATGAGTGCTCCAACTAAATCTACAGGTTTATATTTCAAATTTAAGATTGATATATCCAATGTAATAATAGTAGTAGTAGTAGTAGCAGTAGTTTGAAACAGTAATAATGGAAACCAAAAAAAAGTTAATTTTAAAAAACACATAAACTTATCCATGGATTTAAATTAGGTAGAAGTTGATTTGGTTTGTTACTGACAGGTGAATAGAAAAGTTTTAATAATACATTCATTAAAATACTGAGCAAGACAGAGTAAATGGCCAGGTTAAACACTTTAGTTTGCTGACATTAGTAAACTGTACAGAGATTTATATCAGTAAAAATAGAATAACATAAACATATTGACTAAAATAATTAGAACTCTGAGTCAAATTTACTGCAGTGATACTGCTTTTTTTTGTAGATGATCTGTTAACAGTCTTACATAACTGAGGTTGCAGGTTAGAAGACTGAATCGAAAACTCAATATTCACTGAAATGAATGTTCCATAATTTCTTTTTTCTGAAGTATTTCGTAAAGCCCCATGATACTACTCTATAATATGTAAATCAGATTAATATAAGACTACGGTCTCCAGGACTGTCAGTGCTGCAGTTCCCTGCAGTATTAAAGTCCACAAAGCCCTGATTTTTAATATATCATGCAGAATGAAGAAATGTCGTGGTTCTACCACAAATTTAGCGATTTTGGACAAGAGATTCCGAGAGAAGTCACAAACACACCCCAAAATGAAGAAAACACACAAATATCACAGTTTATTTTGCGTACACACAAAAACCCGACAAATAAAGTGCAAACAGACAAACAAATTAAGTTTCCCAGGGCCCGTTTTTGGGATGAGGATGCTCTGGAGATAGTGCTTGTCTCTCTCTGGGCCCCCGAGAGACTCCAGGGTAGTTAGAAGAAGCACATGGCCGGTCTGTGGATCCCCTTTAGCAGCATGAGCTTCTGCCCGGCTTCGACTGAAGGAAAAGCTCAAGAAAATTAGAAAACCGTGCACAACCCCCTCCCTCCCCTTCTCGTTAGCCCAAGGAGGGATTTAGTGCTGATGGAGGAAGAGATGTGGTCTT
>VYZS01083761.1:40682-61236 GCA_013400695.1 Neodrepanis coruscans | reverse complement strand
CAACTTTGTTTAAAAATAGAAGGGAGCTTTCAAATCTGCTGTATAGCCTTACATCTATTTCAGTCTTTCTTAAGGAACAATGAATTGGTTGTGTCCCCCTGCTTGCCAATCAATTCAGAAAAATTCTGGAGAAAGTATTCTATTGCGTACAGGTTCACTGAGTAATTAAAGTTAAGTGTTCCTGACATAGCTTTTAAACTTGCTGTCTTTTGAGTCTTAGAAATATTTTTTTCCTGTAAATTACTGTCTTCATGTTAGATGACTGATTTCCAAACAGCTTATAGGGAGCAAATAGTCCAGATAATAAATTGTATAGCTGGATGTACTATTGTGTAGCCATTGAAATACTTGCAAAATAGAAGTTCATTCCATGCAGTGCAAAGCTTCTTTTTGCAAAAAGAAATATTTATAACATTGAGTTTATTTTTTTTAATGTATCTTCTTAGTCTAACTGCTTATTTCTGTCCCAAGTCTTCCTCTATATGCAAGACTTCAAAGTGTTTTGTGCCTCTGTGGAGATGATGGAAGGGATATGTATAAGCGCATAAAGAGACTTACCCCAAAAATGTAACTTCCTTCAATTTACTTGGGTCAAATGGTGTTTTTTATTCTGGCTAGAGCAGGCTCTATCAAAACCTGGTTTTGCAACAGCCCTTTTATTCTATGAATGATTTGTTTGTCTTGTATCTATCAACTTTTTTCAGAACTGAATGCTTTCCTCCTTCAGCTGTCTGAGCAAGATTTCCAGCAATGAAATGACCTTTCAAAGACATCTAGCAGGCAGCTCTACTGCCTGGCCCCAGTAGAATAGGCAGTAGCAGTCACTCTTCCTACTTTGCAAGGGTATATGCAATATGTTACTTTCAGTCAATACTAAGTAAAACTTCTCTTTAATTCTCACCACAAAGGCCATAACCATATAACTGACTTCAGTGTAGAGTGTACTGATTTCTACTGCTAACAACCCTTGAAACTGAGTGTCACTAAAACTGTATCTTTTTGTTAATAACTGCATACACCATAAGCTAATGTAGCTACACATCTAATGTTAACTTGTGCTGCAATCAGTTTTCATTTTCACTGTGGAAGTATGCAAATAATGGCCTGCCTGTCTCCTTCTCTATTAGGGGAGACCTTCAGTGGAATGCTGGAGAGAAAAAGTTAACAGGAGGAGCCAACTGGCAGCCAAAAGTAGCACCTGCAACATGGTCAACTGGTGGTGTCCCAGGTGGTCCATTGGTAGGTGGTTAATCCATAGATAATGCTGGTATTGAACTATCAGTGTTTGATGTGACTCTGCAAATGTACATGTAGGCACCACTCCAGTCTACTGCAGCTAAAGAGTTTGCTTCTGTATAAATTATATGAATGTTTCAAGTCACATTTTTAAGAACAGATTTACAGCTGGCATAAGTAAATCTTTGAGTACAGGTACATGAAAAATACCCTAGTGTATTTTTCATCAAAATGCTGATCTACATGTACATTTAATACCTGTAGACATTTCCAGGTGTGTGGTTAGCTGTATAGGTCTTGCCAGCATGAGACCCAGCTTGATTGCCCAGAAGAAAATGCTGTTCATCCAAAGCTGAAGTACTGGAAGAAGGGAAAATAAATAGGGTTTTTTCAAGTTTTCCTGAATGAAGTAGAGAAAAGACTACACAGTATTCATATTGATCAGGTGTGTTAGATTAGAAGTGGGTAGCTTATTTAGCAGGTTAAAGCAGTCTGTTGGAAAAGTCAAGATTACCCTGCATAAAGTATCAAAAGATGCTAATTTTGAGAGAAGAGGGTTGAATTAAAGACAAAATCTAGATTTGGCACAAGAGCAACATCATCATAAGTAAGATACAAGAGTAATCTGATGAGGGGTCATACCTCATCAAAAGTCTCACAAGACATAAATCAGCCTCCATTTGAAAAAGGTTGGGTTGAGAGGGGAAGAAAAGAACTCTGAAGGGGGACCATGATCAATTCAGTTCCTTACTGCCACAGTCAAGTGTTAACATGACTCTAAGCATGTTCCTTAATCTTATGGAAGATGCAACTAACACATTCAGTGAAATACTGGAAATTCTTGTAACGTCAACTTTTTTTCTTAATAGAAAGGCTGGGCTATACTGTACAGTGTAAGTGAATTCATTTTTTTTGATCTCTTATTGTACTTACTTACTAAACATGAAGATACTAACACTGCCTCACCTGCACTGCAGTTATTACTGCTGGCTTAAAACTATCTAGAAGCTATCTAACATGGCTCTTCTTGGACTGTCTGTCCAGCAGACAATTCTCAGGCAATGTGTTGATATGGTAGTAGTGATGAACTATTTCTGTGCTGTAAGCTTGAAAATAATGTCTTCAAACTATCCTTGCTTTACTTGGATGTGACCTATATGATGAGTTGTACTGCCTGAAATTTCAAACTTCTGTTGTAGTGATTTTACCATCTGATAAGTAACTCGTCTTTCTGGGAAGCTGGGTAGTTTTGATAGCATTTCTTGAAACATATGTTATATATATTTCTTAAAAAATCATGCACTTAGGTGTTTTTTGAAGCCAAAGAAAAGCAGATCATCAGAAAATACAAATGTGGAAACCAGTATGAAACTTTTCTTTGTGTTACTGTTAAACCACTTAAGTTTGGTTCACTTCTTCCCTTCCTTGTGGCCTTTCAATTTTTGGATTAAAATCAGCAGAATTTCGTAAAAGACTGCTCCTTTAAGGCAAAGTCAGATTCTTTTTGTGTATCCATTTTCTTGGCATCTGCCTAACTGGACTTTGGGCTACAATGTGTTCCTGTGAATGCAGTCAGATCGGTGCATCTGATGTCATGAACCTGTGTATTTCTATTTCCTACTTTTCATACCTGAGTGTCCGGGTGTTTGTTTTAGTTTGGGGATGCTGCTAGCACAGTACAGCTTTTAATTGAAAGGCATCCCAGAAAACTTTCAAACTGAAATAGAGGTTCATAAATTCTTAGCCAGAAAATGTAGGGTGTTTGATTTTAGTTGGAAGCAGGGAGCAACCAAGGGCACTAAATGAAGCACTAACAGAAGTGGACTCTGCAGCGAGTATCCAGAGATTTACTGTCCTTTGAACTGTAAGTGTGCTAGCTGCTCTCCAAGTGTAATGGGATATAAATGACTCGAGGTAGGAGGTAAGGATGTGGAGGCACCAGCATGACCATACATGCTTCTGTAACAGCTTGAGAAACTGTGCCAATATGTTTAGGCCATACAGTAGCCATTTTTAAATCTTTTCCTTGAATGCTTTGTGCCTCTCTTCAGTGTGGTTAATAATTTGGATTGTATATGTATCTGTGAAAAGTGCAGACTTGGATGCTTTCAAGGACAAAGGACTCTCTCTGCATGGGAAGTTACAGATAAGGAGGCCAAAAGGGATGATAGGTAGGTTGTGCTAGATAAGTGAGGTAGCCTTTTTCGAAGATGCTCTTGTGCTATATATCTAGTCAGACTGCTAAGCTAACAGATGTCTTCCTGTATTCTAGAGAAAGATAACCTTTTTTTATCCTTTTTTATTTGAATGAAAATCATAACAAGTCAAGCAGATGAATGAAGAGCATAACATGATAAACTAAATTGTTCTTGGTAAAGTATGTAGTGATTCTGATTGTGGCTTAAGTGTGTGAACTTATTCTTTAACTTAAATGAATCTTGGTGTGTAATTAATTTTTTTCCATCGTAAACTATTTATAGCAGCTATTTCTCTTAGCTTTACAACCTGTTTAAGCTTTTGCTAAAATACAGTGCTACAGTAAATGCTATAGTTTGTTAGCTGTGATGAAATTGGGATGCTTTCTTACACTTTGTAGAAGGAGGAAGAGTATTTTCTTGGGCCTATTTTGAGTTGTATTCAGTAAATGGACTCTCTTCATGAAGAGAATGGAATCTGCCACCCTTGCTTTCTTATGAACAAGCAAGCTGAGGATCTACATAAGGACTCATTCAGCTCTCTCATTCTTTGAAGCCTTGTGGTTTTGAGGTTACATATGTGCTGCATAACCGTCCTACTTTCCTGAATAGCTTTGAGAATTCTGAAGAGTCTGCATGGTTTCCAGATGGTTGGTGTTAGATTCCTGCTTTTTTTTTTTCTTTTTGATTTATTTTTTAGGCAGGAGCTGTGCCTCCAGCGAGTGCTGTTCCTGCTGCAGGAGGTACTCCACCTGTCCCACAGCCAGGAGCAGCATTTGGGATGGTGAGTCTCCTCTGCTACACTGCTCTCCTTCCTTCACCCAGAACCCTGCTGACTTCATGTTAATTTACAGCCCCCAGCAGGTGCAGGTGTGCCCATGATGCCTCAACAGCCAGTTATGTATGGGCAGCCTATGATGAGGCCCCCGTTTGGAGCCACCACTGGCCCTGGTGTACAGGTGAGAATTACTGCAAGATGAATGTTTTGCTGTTTTCCCTTTGTCTAGAAAATAGCTTATGTGTATGCATTGTTTCAGTTCAACTCTAGCTGTAGGTCTGTAAATGAGATGTCTTACAGGATCAGCTGTCTGGATTGTAGCAGATCACATGAACGACCTTGATTTTTACCAGTTACCTTGTATGAGAGCAGTGAAACAGACTTGAAAAGTCTCTGCCAGCTAACTGCATTGAAGATCTGGTTTTGGGAGATACTTGACTAAAGCTCAAGGTGGAGTTCATGGGCATTCCTATTCTGTTCACAGCCTAGCATAATTTACTAGAGCTTTTCTCCCAGTCCAACAAGAGATTCCTCAGAAAGCCGACCTTCTGCTTATGAACAAGCTAAATACATCTTGCTTGATTTGTTTCAGGCTGGTGGCTTGCTAGATTTCTTTCAGTGTACAACAACTGCATTCAAATATGAATTGCCATAGTGTGTGGAACAATGGAGAGCACGCAATGCCTCCTTTCCACAGCAATGCACACATTTAAATACTGCAAAGTTTTTTTTTCTAACTTACATTAAGGTAGAGGAATGCAAATGAATAATCTTGATCTTTAATCACTGTATTCTTTTGTAAGTGGGAGATATATGACTATTTCAATTTTTCTTGGTTTTAAACTGTGTTTGCCTCATCTGACTTTGTGACGTTTACATATTTTAACATAGAGGGGACACAAGTTTGGCCACCTAAAACCAAAGCAAACTTATTTTTAATTCTCCATTAATTAAAAATAAGGAGGAAACATTGTGTCACAAGTTACTGGTTGCCAGGGAGGTTAACGTTTTTTTAATATGCTCAAAAAAACTAACAGAGTAATCACTGTTGAAGTAGGTTGATTGAGTGGAACTGTGCCATCTTCCTTTTGAAGTGGACAGTATCAGCTGCTTTTCATAGTTTCCTAGGAATTTCTTTTAACTTGAAGCTCATAAATTTGTGTGCAGCACTGTGTACCCACTATGATGCAAAGCTTTTAGTTTTTAGGCAGTAGGTAATGTAGCATAAGCTACAATATTTGTTCCAGGCTGTTTTTTCAAAGTAGAGTTTAGTTTGTAATAACTCTAAAAAGGAAAGGGCTCTTCCAGATGAAAGGCAAGGGAATAACTTAGTATTTTTCTTCTTTGTAAGTCAGATATCCATCTTGTCTTTCAAGAAAGGTGGGAGAAAGAAGTTGATTATGCAGCTCTAAAATCTCACTTGTAACCCTGGAAACCAAGCCACCTCCCTTGTTTTGCTAATATTAAGCAATGAACATGTAGCAAACCTCACTTTTTGAGTAGGGAACCACATTTCCAATGAAGCTTTTAAGGGTTTTCCTTGTAGAAATGGGAAGATCTTGAAACTGCTCTAAGAATGAACGTACTTGGTCTTGTTTTTCCTCCCACCTGAAACCATCTCTGCATTTATCAAGAATAATATTATGGGACACAGACAATTTTTCTAAAAGAGTAATCATCAGGATGCCGGGGCCAGGTACAAAATACCTCTAGTGCCCTGAGTTAAGGTAGGTATGGGTAGGAGTAAGGACAGGATGGGAGAATCATTTGACCACCATAGTGAGAAGTGCTGCATGAAACTTGAGAACTGACATTTCTTATGGAATAACAGATGATTTTTATACCTACAAGAGGAGGAAGCTTGTATAATTTAGTCATGTTTGCAGTATGACTTTGATCTCTTATTTGCATTACCAATGTAGAATAACTTGTACTTAAATGACAGTTGCTGGAGTTCTCAGTTGTGCTCTGCAGCATGCACTCTGCTCACTCTGCAGCTTGGTGTTTAACATCTAACAATTGCTAATCTTCTGTCTGGGTTGATGATCCTAATGCCATTCTGTCTTACAGGGTGAGAGTGATTGGAAGCTCTGCTAATTAGGAGTGCTGTGTCTATAGCCTTATCCATTAAACCTGCCAATATTGCTAACCCTGTAGTAAGGATGGAATCTAAACAATGCTTGTGCAAAATGTCATCACACTGAACTTGGAGAAAAATTAGAACTTTGTATGGTTGCAGTGTGCTTGTGTGAGAATCATCTATGTCTATCTAATGCTTGTGTGTTCTTGTCTGCTTTGTTTTTTTCCTGCCTTCCTGGCTGGTGTCTGTTAGCTTTCTCCAAGCCCAACTCCTGCTACTCAGAGTCCCAAGAAACCTCCAACAAAGGACCCATTAGCGGATCTTAACATCAAGGATTTCTTGTAAACAATAAGGTATTCTGTGACTGCCTGCTTAAGCATGTTACACTGTGGTACATGTCTGGCACACAGATATTCTTTAGACCAGTAACTTGAATATGACTGATAAAATTGTAACTGCAGAGGTAGAAAAACACACTGATAATGAAAACTGAAATCTCTGTCTACACTCTTAATTTTAATCTGAAAGTTTGACTTTTAGCTACTTTTTTGCCAAAAGTGACTGCGAGAAAAAGTTATCTTCAACATATAACTTTAATTTTTACCTTGTTTCTATTAGTCTAAGGTTTCAGGTTTGGCTTTTTTCCTGAAATGAGTACTGAAACATACAGAATTATGACAGAGTACAAATACTGGGGCGGAGGGGAATGATGCTGAGGAGACTTGTTCCAGTCTTGTGGGTGTTGAAACAGATTTTGTATCATAGGTGTGAAGGTATCAGAAAGAGGAAAAACTTATATTCTGGTCATCAAGGGAAGGTTGTTTGCATTTCTTAACTGCTGCCAGCTAATATTCTCCCCTGCCATGCAATTTTTTCAAGGCACTGCTTTTCTGAATGCTAAGGCATGAGGTCCTGAGCAGTGCTGTGTAGAATAACAGTGGGGAAGGACACAGGAGTCAATAGAGAGAAGAAATGGAGGAGAAGCAAAAAAATAGTACTGCAGAATGGAAGGGGAAAAGGCCAAAATATTACTGTGAAAGTTTTGGAGAAGGATGTTAAGAGGGCAAAGTAAAAATGCCAAGTTGAATTGGAGATTATACCAATTAAAAAAAAAACAATGCAGAATTCAGGAAGGCATTTTATAAATAAGACTAGAATAAGTTGTGGGGTGAGGAGGGGACAATACTTACATTACTTTTAAAGCCTTCTTCATGAGTCACTTTTCTTTCTTCCTAGAGCTTAATTCTAAGACTTGTTCTAAAGTCTCCTCTGCACTGGAGTTGACAGCAGTGGACAAGATCAGGCTGCTCTTAGCAGACAGCGCCCAATCCCACTTCACCCTTCTCCAAATTCTAGCCCCAGGGAATGTAGCTGGCACTTGATGGAGATGGCCAGGGGTGGGGATGCATCTCGTTACTGGGACTTGCTGCTTCCAACTTGTATTTATAGTAGAGAGATAGGTAGTATATACCTGTAGACATCGTAACGGTCTGTGGGAAGACTGCTGCTTCATTAAAAACTAATGGCAACTCCTTGAAGGTGTGAAGAGATGAGCAGATTTGGTACTCTTCCTAGAATGTGCTTTACTAACTCATTACTCCATTTTCATCTAATACTCTTCTGTATTCACAGCTGCAGTTTTTCTGACTGGATGCTAAAAACGCGAGTTTGGAGTCTACAAATGGATGCTCAGAGTTTCAAAGTGAGCCAACAGTACCAAACCTAGCGCTTACTCAGACTTTCTCTTCCTCCTGAAACGTGTAGCACAGCTGTGAAAGTTAACATTAGGAATGTGTACTACCTTAGCTGTTATCCCTACTCTCTCGGAATTTGTGTACTTGGGTTATTTGTGTTTTACAAATTAAACAATGGATGTATGTTTCTGATGCCTTCTAGTGCTTTTCTGAACCTATCCCATGGGGGCAGATTATGCAGCTGTTGTTTGGTGAGCCATTTGGAGCAATGTCTGTGGTTTTTGAAGGTTTCAATGTATATAACTTTTTGAGGACACCTAAAATTTCCCTAGGACTCAATTTCTCCTTTATCTGTTACAAAACATAATGTGATAATACGAGATAGTAAAGAAAATACTTACAGAATTGTGCAGAATACTTTTTTTTTCCAGTCACAGAAATCTCAATTGTCATGAAAAAAAATGTTTTATTTTTGTGGCACTATGTATGTTAAGATAATTTAAAGTAATATAAGGGAAAACTTCTGTAACAAATACTTTTTCAATGATTTACCAAGAATGAAAAATCATATCTGAAAGAATACCGTATTTATTGCTGGTTTTGTTTTAAAATCTATTTTAATTATTTAAGAGTTTGCATTTGAAATTGGCATATTTATTGGTTCTTGCTAAATGCGCTGAAAATAAGTAAGGGGTCAGTTTCTCTCCATGTAGTTGGGGAAAAGCAACCATAGTTGTGCTGACATTAAGGGATTTCAAAGATGAGAGCACTTTTTGGTATATCTGTAGTCAGAACATTACAAGTGATGTTACTCATCTCTGTTCAGTTCTTATGTACATCTCTTAATTTAGTGCTTACCTGTGTATGCCTTAGGCTTAGTGTTTTCTCCATTGCCCCGAATGCGCTGTGAGTAGCTTTTGTACTATTGGTGATTAGATTTAATTCTGATCCAGAGATCCATGCCCTTTACTGTACATAATGTGTTTCTTTAATTTTTATTTGTTCTCATACTGTTTCTGCTGATGGCTTGGTGTAAGATCTTGACTCTTCAATGAGGTCACTGTTGATCAGTGTTAAAAGTGGCTTGGCAGTTCTCTGTAAAAGCATATTGGGTTGGAAAGATATTCACCTAAAATCTTTCAAATGAACTATTTAATCAATGTATGGTACCATTAAAAGTGGTTGTATCTGAATTTGCTGTGGGGATAACATACACTGTAATGGGAAAGTTCTATAAAAAGCTGATTTCAAAATGGCTTTTTTCTTTGTACTTCAGTTTAAAAGAAAATCCCAAACAAAAAAAAAACCCCAAACAAAAAACCCCAGTGCATGTGTGCCCTCTGAGATGCAATAAACACCTTGATCAAAGTAAATGTATTGTTGCCAGTTTCATAATCATTGAGATATTAAGCACAGTAATATACTTTAAGAAGGGAAAATTGTGTATAGGTCCTGATACTGATTGCTCAGTCAGCTGCATATGGTAATGACTTCTGGACCTGGCACTTGACCTTGTTGAACCTCAAACCTTTGACCTTGTTCTATCAATCCAGCCTGTCCTGATCCCTCTGTGGGGCCATCCTATCCTCCAGCAGGTCAACGTTCCCACCCAGCTTGATGTCATCTACAAACTGACTAAGGGTGTGCTCAATCCCCTTGTCCAGATCATCGATAAAGATTAAACAGGACTGGCCCAAGTACTGAGCCCTGGGGAACACCACTTGTGACCAGCTGCCAGCTGGCTGTTGCACCATTCATCACCACTCTCAGTCTGGTGATCCAGCCAGTTTTCCACTCAGTAAACTATGCACCAGTCCAAGCCATGAACAACAAGTTTCCCCAGCAGAGTGTAGTGGGAAATGGTGTCAAAGGCTTTACTAAAGTCTAGGCAGACAACATCCACAGCCTTTCCCTCGTCCGCCAAGTGGATCATGCTCCCAAAGAGGGAGGCCAGGTCCTTGCTTCTGACAGCCCTCTGCACCAGGGGAACTCCTCTCAAGAGAATTCATTTACCTCCCTCTGTGTGCTGATCCATGCGAGACACATATGGACATGTGCAAGGGCCTGTCTCTTCCCATGAAGCTGGCACCAAAATGTTGAGATTCTTTAACTGAAGAGACATAGTCTGGCAGCTTTCTGTACTCATTGAATCAGTTTTGCAGACCAATCAAGTAAGAAGTGCATACTAGAAGTTTGTTTTTCTTAGTTTCTTTTATGTATCTGAATAAATCAGTAATTTCATCTCACCACCCTTCCCAGCTGCTTTCAGCTGTGCCCAGTGTGTGGTCACCAAGGGTAGGGACAGCCCCATGGGCCTCCTGGGCATGGGGATGGCCTTGAGGCCAGCACCACAAAGGGCTTCTTTGGAAGGATGTTGGGTGGAGGGGTGGGTGGTGGGCAGGACTGTACTTTGGGGGCATCAGAACCTTTGTGTCACAGCACCACCACCTGGCAATGCAAGATTCACTATGCCCCAGGGCAGGATAAAGGCAGCATCCTCCCTTGTTCTGTGGCCAGCCTGCCCAGCAGATAGTTCAGAGACATCTGAGATTAAATCCTTCAGGAACCAGTGGAACATCCCTTGAGGAACTTTCCTTGCAGGGAGGAAGACTGGAGGAGGCTGGTCGAGACTGCTGGAGGTACTTCACTGCAAGGCCAGATCCTGATAGGGCCACATTTGAAGCCCATCTGATGGGTGGAAATCCTGCTTCAGCCCTCAGGAGACTCCAGCTTTTCAGATGAGAAGAACCTCTGACTCCAGTGGCAAGACCAAGTGAATACCTTCTGCAGAAGCACTTGAGGAGGACGGCAGAGCTCTCTGTCTTCATCTCCTACAAAGGTGGGGGCAACAGCCATTAGAAATGGAATGCCGAAATGTTGCAAGGGATCCCACTGCTGTCCTGCCAGGCAGGCAAATGAGTCTTGCCTCCAAGGTCAATTAGGCCTGGTTTATGTGGCCACTCTCAGAAACTGCTAAGATGGCTCCATCTCCTGAGAGGCATGACTAGCCATGGGAGGAGGAGGCGGGTCTTGCATGTTCAGCTAATAGCTGATCACCAGCTCGAGTCAGAGGAGCTGTTGACTCTTGAAGGCAGGGGGGCCCTGCAGAGAGACCTCAACAGATTTAAGGACTGGGCAGTCAACAGCCATATGAAGTTCAACAAGGCGAAGTGCTGGATTCTGCACTTGGGATGGGGCGATCCTGAATGTACGTACAGACTGGGGAATGAGATGCTGGGAAGCAGTGTCACAGAAAGGGACCTAGGGGTCTTGGTCAATGGCAAATTGAACATGAGTCAGCAGTGGCTGACTGGCTCCCTGGCAGCCAGGAGGGCCAACCATGTCTTGAGGGGCATCAGGAAAAGCATCACCAGACGGTCAGGGGAGGTGATTGTCCAGCTCTGCTCTGCACTAGTGTGGCCTCACCTTGAATATTGTGTGCAGTTTTGGCTACCACAATATAAGAAAGATATTAGAGGGTCCAGAGGATGGCAACAAAGATGGTGAAGGGCCTTGAGGGGAAGCTGTATGAGGAGTGGCTGAGGTCACTTGGTCTGTTCAGCTTGGAGAAGACTGAGGGGAGACCTCATTGCAGTTACAACTTCCTCATGAGGGGAAGAGAAGGGGTGGTGACCAGAGATGTGGTCACTGTGGTGACCAGTGACAGAACCAGAGAGAATGGCCTGAAGTTGTGTCAGGGGAGGTTTAGGTTGGATATTAGAAAAAGGTACTTCCCCCAGAGGATGGTTGGGTACTGACTGGTTGGCTCCCCAGGGGAGTGGTCACAGCACCAAGCCGACCACAGCCCCCTGTTAGGGCTCCATTGGGCTCTCGAGGTTCACTGCTTGCCTGCTGCCCTTGCACCTCCCAGGCACCACTCATGTCCTGACTCCTTTCCCATCACTGGCCAAGAAGCACAGTGCAGCAGTGTCTAGAGGGCAAAAAGTAGGATGGACATAGGTAAGTATAGTAATACTTTGGAAAATGCCACATACCTCCTTCTCTTCTTCCTTCTCTTTTGTGTGTGATCAGTCCCAATCATCATCCTTCAAATTCTCACTTTTCAGATAATAGGGTCCAGTATATGAGTATTGCATCCCAAGATGTGACACTGATGACAGTCCTTTCTTCTCACAAGCTTTTTTCCTGTTTCTGGCAATTGCTGATCTTTAAGCAGTACAGGAGAGACTCGTACAAAGACAATCTGAGCACAAATCCAGCAGTAAAATTGGGAGAGTGAGAGAATTGTCTAGTTTAACCTTTAATGAAGCCTTGGGAAGCTTCATGAGAGCTCCTCATTTCCTTAAACTGGAATAATATTGAACTAGTGAAAGTTTATAATTCTGGTCCTGATTTCTTTCCTATGAGGTATCATTCAACAGCTGATTATGAGTCAGCACAGCTCCAGTCCTACAGGAATTGCTTGTGCTATGGTTTGTCTTACGGCAGGAGGGAAGAAGAAGAAACAGTTTCATATGGATTAGTGCAATAAACTTGTTCTGGTATGAGATGACTAACTAAAGACCTCCTTGATTTAGTAACAAAATGAACTGATGAACCAGTATTGAATGCCAAGGGCAGCTTTGAAGTACTTTATAAACAAGAAAACACTGAAATTACTTGATCACACTCTGATAAGGTTTGAATCTTAACTGGATTTCAAAGACATTTCAAAATTGTGCAACTAATAGGGGAATTCCATTGCCTAAGAGGTTTTCTGGTTATTTGTGTTTTTACTTGGTAGTACAGGTACATTCTCAATCTATTAAGATTCTGAATCTATTTGAAGTTTGGTCTTGAAAAGGTTGATTTTATACCTCAGCCTTATGATGAATGCTCTGTTGAGTTAGGATGTTCTGGCTTAAAAATTGGTAAGGCTCAGCAAATCACTATGTTTTCTCACTATTTGAGCATGAAGACTAGAACAAGGTCAGTAACTCCACCTCCAGAAAGGCTCACCGTGATTTTTCCCACCCTATGCACTGTGTCTTGCAAAGTGCAGGGAACACTTTATTTCTTACCATTGTGTTGTGCAAGTCTAATCAAAGTGAGGACGGCATTGTCAGAGGAGAATCATAACCAAGCAAGTAAATATATTCAGACTAGTTCAGTAGTGTGTCAACTCAATTGAGATGAACTACTACTCACTGAATTGCAAATGAATGTTTGCAATGTCACATGTTTCAATGAGCCAAACCTCAGAATGAGGGCTTTCTCCTTGCCGGGTATATACCCCTGCCATACAGTAATTCACTTTCTGCATCAGCTTCATCCATGTCCACAACCCTTGGTCCTCACTTTGGTCAATCTTCTGTAGATCTCAGGACCAGCATCTATGTGTGTGTGTGTGTGTATGCGCGTTTATCATTGGGTATCCTCTGAGGAAATAGAAGCTTGGACAGAAAGGAAACTTGGTGGAAGAGCATCTAGAAACTTGTTCGCTGTGGAAAGTAAAATTGGTGTATTTCCCCAGTATGCTGAGTAAGACTAAATAAAAGTGACTTGCTCTCCCTGTCAAAAAGGAATTATAAAATCTGGCTTGCAAGAAAAACATGTGGTCCTCTCCTGGCCTGTAGACAAGTACATGTTCTTGTTATCGTCTGAGTTTCATCATCCAGGCATCTGTGTCTTGCTATGACTAACCACTTCACAATGCAAGCTATAAGGAAGAGTGGGTGGGGAGGAGTGCTTCCATCTGTAGAAGGAACTCTCCTTCCCTTGCATTTTTCATGAGGGGAGGACAGGTTTCAGTCAGCTGATATATTTCTTACCCAGGCTCTTGCTGTCCTGTGTGCTGGCTTCTTTAGAAGCTGTCACATCTGGCCATATGAGACTTTTATAGCTCCCCCTTAAGCCATGAATGTGTTAGGGAGTCGTGAATACCTGGAGAATATGAACTCAGCAGTAGTTTGAACAAAAAACTCAATCCGCAGAACTGACTCATTTTTTGGCTGTTTGGAGTTAGCATTGCCTCCTACTCCTCTTGTCTGTCCGTCATTAATTTTAATTGGCTTTATTTGAAATTTTTAGTTGTAAATGTACTGTACCTTGAGTTGAGGGCTTCTGGATTGATGCTGGTGTTTCCTCAAGTGTAAGTCTGTATGGTGGAAACAAAATTGTTGTTGTCTTCTAAGATTCTGGGTACCACCTTTGCATTTCAAGCTGGTTGCACAATCTGGCTGCTACCCAAACTTTTATTCTTAAGATTTAGTAAGGCTGCTGCAAAGATTAGACACTTGCCTTAAAAACTAAGCAGGAAAGTAAAAAGCAAAACCTGTGCTGGGGTGGGGGGAAGAGGGTAGAAAGGGAAAATGTCCCTTGTACATGCATTTGAGACTTTGGTATTATGAAGTACTGCTTAGTGGCAGAGGACAGCATCTAGTTCATGAGTGGTCCAGTAACCAGAGCTGACATTGTTTTGTCTTTCTGGCATGAATCTTTGCTCCTTCCCCTACTTCCCCATCTCTCATCTCAGAATAAAAGCTGCATGCTCAGGCATCTTACTCTGCATGGGAGAGAAAAAAAAATTCCCAAAGATTCTTAATGCCTAGACAAGCCAACTGCAACTTGCTGTGGTAGAAATAGTGGCAGTGACACAAAGATAATCGACTGAGTTAGTGATTCAAAATCTTCTAGAACATGAAATATATCAGAAATAGTATTAAAGATCTTTTTTCCATGTATTATGCATTGCTGGTGCTGTGAGCAGTGTGGGAGGTGGCAGACGCTGAGTGGTAATGAGGGGATGAAGTAAGAATTTCAAAGATGGGATTACAGAAGGAGAGAGGCTATACATATTTTAAAGCAGATGCCACTGCAATTTTTTTATGTTCCAGATCTTGGATCCTAAAGCTTCACCACCTCTTCCCTTTCCCTTAATTAAACTCTGCAAATTATGGAGGTAGCAAAGGCCTGAAGCTTGTTCCATTGCCCAAGACATCTCTGAATGAAATTAGACAGAGACAGGTTAGTTGTCATCAGTGATAATTATACAGGGACTGGTGGGATCTTGGTCGCAGAAGGGTAGGAGGGATCCTCCCTTGACCTCTTAAGAACATCACCTTCCCATAGTCCTTGTTTGTACTTTTGCCTACCAGGGCCGGAAAGAGGCCAATTTTGTGAAGGAGGAATAGTATTGCACTAAAGAGAGGATAAAGAAGTGGGACAGGATGGATGCACTAGGGAATGGTGAAGGATAAATGGTGTACTCTTGTTCTTGGGGCTGGAGGTTGTCTAATTGAGGGAGGGAGTGGGCAGTGGAACATTGGAGGTGCAAAGTGACCCCAGGGAGGAGGTAGTTTTGTGGTCTCAGCTTGTAAGCTGCTGTAGGCCCACAGTGTAGGTATTAAATGTCAGCAAACAGATTTTGTATTCGAGAAAGTTACAGCAGCAGGCAGACACCAAGCTTGAAAAGAAAGAGCATTTCATATTGAGTGTGTCTGTGTATAAATAAAAGAGTTGGTTTTTTTTTTTTTAATGCTGCTCAGATGCAAGAGTAGGACAAATTAAATTCTGAAGTTAATTGTAAGATTATGTTTTATGTGTCTACAATGTGTCTATCATTATGGCCTATCAGTCTGGGGCTTTTAGTGATTCTTCCTAAATCCTAACTAGCTCCAGCCAATTTATCTTGACAGAAATCAAGGAGGAAAATAGATCAGTTCTCTTTTGAAACATGGAAAAACTAAGTTTAGCAGATTAACAAAGGAAGAAAGAGGGAAAAAAATAGTAATGGTGAGACTGACAAACTGTATACAATTGCCTTACTATACAAACTTTGGCTAAGGCATTAGAGCGTCTTTGAATCTACCTTTGCACAAACTACCTTCTGCTGTTTACAGGACTGAAGCCACTTTGAGGTTCTGGTCCTTCCACATTTATAGGAGAACCAAATTTTAAGCTCTCTTTCTGTGTATATTCCTTTGGGATAGAGCACATCATTCCCTTTGTACTTGGAAAAAGAGGTTTCCAGCAGTGTACTTAAATCACCACTTCCCAGCTCATTTCCACCCCATCATGACAGTACCTAGCATCTGTCTAGTATCTCTGCTGTACAGGGCTGAACACAAACACCAACCTTTCTCAGCCCTGCACTTTGCAGAATGTGAGCTGTCCTGAACTAAAATATATATTTAAATATACAAATAAATATATATAATTAATACATAAAAGTTTTCAGGTAGCTAGTGACTTTCCTCGCTGCCTGGGTCCCCTGCCTCCAGCATTACAGTTTGCTTTGTGAACCTTTGCAGCAGTGTGCCTGAAGCACACTTTGCCATCGCTCAACACAGAGCTCTTATTTCAGAAATGGTATTGGTGGAAATCCAGCTGCTTACTTCATGTTTTCATCAAGATCTGGTTGTGTAGGCTTTTCTTGTAGAACCTTTGGCTCCAAGGCAAACCATGGTGGAAATTTAGTTCTCCTTCAAAATATCTGACTGCCTGTGATGCCTGTAGGATGGCTTAAATGTTTTACTCTCTAAGGCATGGTCAAGGCCCAGAGAGGCAAGACATCATTCAATATTCTGTAGCTAATTTTCAATTGATATAAAAGCTCCATTAGCTCCAGTTGCATACACATCATCCAGCAGTGCATCTGGGTTCATACATGGACTGTTTTTAAAAATCTTCCTAAACTTACATAAAATTAAATTAGGCTAGTTATTTGGATAATTATTTTTTTCTCTTTTGGGCTTTTTATTTTAAAATCCAAGATATACAGATGAAAACACCTTAATTCCATAGTCTTCCTAAGGACAAGAGAGTTGATTCCCATTTATTAACAGAAACTATACAAAAGATATCATTCTTTTTCAAAGTAACATGAAAAAATTACATAGTGACAGCAAGCAGATTTTTCTATTTAAATGGATTGTAAGTAGTAATTATAAAAGTAACACGTGTGTGTATGTCTGTAATGCTCAGCACACGTTTTAGTCTGAGATGCTACTAAATAAATCTATTTCTCATGAGCAGCTGTTTAACTATGTAACGGAAAGACAGTTAATACTTGTTTCCATGTATACTGAAGCCTATATGGTTTCTCCAGTGTGTTCAGTTATCTCAAAAAAGTTCTTGTGGTTCCTAAATGAAGATTTGCTTTCTGAAGGTTTTAAAATATAGCCTGACAGATTACATTCTCGATTGTTACTAAGAAATAATACTAGGTTTGTATATCTATCTCTTGCACATATGTAACCAGTGCAAATAAATGTAATTTGGAAAAGTGTTACACTGTTTTGTCCACCCAAAATATAGTATTTTGTATCCAGTATTGATTTCCTCAGATTTCAGGATCTTGGGAAGCATTTGTTGTAATAAAGTAGCTCGTGTATCTGTTAAAATGTTTCATTTCTTTAGGCATTTTTTGGCTTCATGATTTATCATAAAGATTGACTCTAATCCTACTCTGTCATTTAGCCTGGCATGTGGATTTTTCAGATAGCTTTTTTTTTTTTTCCCCAGCAGATGTTGAAGGCTGGATTTGGGTGGTGTGTGCTTTGAACAGCTTTTAGAAATACCTCAAAGAATTTGCAAATATATCACTAACAACTTCCATTACTCTTAGATGGACTGAGTATGTACTGAGAAATTGGAAAATTGTCTATATTTCATTCATATGCATATTTTAGAGAAACACATAATTACAAGAGTTGCAAACCCTGGACACTGCAGTGACACCTATGCCAGGCTGTATCCCATGGACGGTAATTGTCATTAGCAAGGAAAATTCCCCATCTCAAACCCACAATGTTTTCTTTGCTGTACACCTTTGGGGCTAATATAGAAATAGCCCTCACTTACTTTTTAAGTAAAACACTTTACACTAATGTAATATGGCAAGTGGTTGGTCTGGAAATCTTAAAATGAAGCAGCTGGTTTTGTGTATGAACTATTTACAGTCCAGATTAGCCCAGTTTGCATGAAGAGCCCGTATGGATGTGCTTCTCCCATTTAATGACCTTTAAAATAGCTGGCAGGCTTCGAGAATATTATTTTTCTAGTATCGGTGTTCAGTTTCCCAGTCAGGCTTTGCCATTTGAGACTGAATTTACAGTGCCTAGAATCTTTAGCCGATAAGTCCAGTATTTTGATATAGATCTGTCAGAAATTGAGGAGAGATGCAACTGAAAAGAAATAATTTTTCTCTAGCCAAACTAAAGAGCTAAATTGATCCAATCTATGCTTTCCTGAGACAGACTCTAGTGTGAAATACAATATTTTTCCCTAGCCCAAAGTCTTTTATTGCCAATATAAAAGTTCTATATAACTATGCATACTGTTTTATTTAAAATTTGGCTTTCCGCTACAGATAAACAAGACCAACACAGCTTTCTGCACTCTACGGAAAAGGCAATGCATTCGGAGCATGTGAAGTTTCCATTTTAAGACTGCTGGGAAGGATGATAACATAGAAATCACATTTATCTACTCTATTCCCCTGCTCTAAAACCAAAATTGTATAATACAATTGTATAATAATAAAAATGTATAATACTTCTTTTCTAGAAGACCTCCATCACACCACAGCCTTTCTAAACACCACTGCAGAAAATCACCACCTTTACATGAGAGAGCTGCTGAGTCTTTTTTCTTTATTACTTGGTCCCTCCTTGCTGTATGCTGAACCATTATTTCTTCTGTGCATGGGGATACTCTTTTTGTTCTTTGCAGCAGCAATGATAGTGTATGGAGACTTATCATGTTGATGCTTTTGGCTTATGCCCTCTGCCTTCAAACTTCCCTTGCCATCAAGTTTGCTAGACATTTGTTCAGTCTTGATGTTCTCTGCACTGTCTTCAACCAGTCTCCACCTCCCATGAGGTGCAGCATCCGAAGTGGGATACAGCAGTGGAGCAAAAGCACACCTGTGCTGTATGTAACAGAAACACCATGCCTCAGGGCCTGTGATCCAGGCTTCCAGTTATAGATACAAGTGTGGCACCTCTACTTTCCCCAGCAGGATTGCGTTGCTAGGCCACGGCCAGCCTATGCTTCTCAATGCTCTTAAAGCCATTCCTGAAGAGCTCTGCTTTAAGTGATTGCCCTTCAGTGTATATTTGTTCCTGATGTGAAGCCATTTGAGCCACAAACAAAAAAAAAAACAGGAATAAAATTCTTGAAGCAATTTTAAAAGGGAAGAAATGTGAGCATTTAAATTATTTCGGTATAGAGCGTTACTGTTGGATTCTTTGTGACATTAATACTACTCTGCACGCTGCAAAATATTTTCAGTAAATAAAGAAATTTGAGGAAGAAGAGGAAGGCTGTGGGCTGAATGTCTTCCCCCATCCTGCTTTTCGGCTTGTTACAGCTCTGTGTGCACAGAAATTGTCCTGAGAGAATTTGTACTTCAAAGACATCCATCCATCCTCCCTCTGACCTCTGAAGGCAGGATCCTCACACTCTGTTTCTCCTACATGTGGCTCACTCAGGTGCCTGGCAGGAGAGACAGAAACAAGAAGTAGCTTCAGGATCCCACATAGGCAAATCTCAGTCAAGGGTTGTTCACTTTTTCCTTGAAACTGTTATTTCAGTGAATCTTGCGATAGGAGCCATTTACAGTCCAGTTAATATAATTTGATTAATAACATCAAATCATTGCTTTCTTTGCAGTCATTTAAATCAGTAAAATTAAATCGGTTTCTTCTGAAGGGTAGGATGTGTTTAGGAGATTAAACCTGGTGCTTGCTGCTGAGGGCCAGAGCTTGTGACCTCTCCCTCAGTTAGCATCTGTGGGAAGAGGAAATCTCAAGGCAGCCCAGAGCTGTTTTGTAAGGACGTCACAAGATTGTTCCTTCAGCTGGCAGTCTGTGTTTACGTTGACTCAGAGCTTATGAAAGCGTTGCCCAAGGCTAGCTCCAGATTTGATGTGTCTTAGAGCTATGAACACTGGTTTGCTTTCAGTGATTTGCCTTTCATTCTGTGTTTGAAGCTGTTATTTTAATAGCACTTTGAAGTGGCTTCTCTTAAACAGAAACCCAAGTTTTTCCTTGTTGTCCTGGTTTTGGACAATATTAGGTTTATCAATGGACAAGAGACGGATAGGGAAGGCAGCAATTTATTAAAGGGTAGATATATGGGGGAATAAATGGGGATAATTGCCCAATTATGTCCAGCCGGGACTTCCTCTGACAGACAGACAGACACACCCCCCACACACCCCCCACACTGTAACCTGAGAAGGGGAGGGGGAAGGGAATATATGTTACACCCTACCCCGGACAACACGGTCCCCAATCCTCTGCACCCGCCACTTGTCACTCGAGAAAGGAGGAGAGGAAAGACTAGAGGTTACACAGTACCCCCTGGCCAAAGCAGCCCCACCCCCCGCCCTCACCATGGGGAAAAGGGAAAAAAAGAAACAAACTAACAACCCAGAGGCTGGTACCCGCAAACCCAAAAAAATAAAATAAAATGTATCTGTGGAAACGAAGGCGGCAGTCCTTCCAGAGGCAGTGTGTCTGTGAAGAAGTCCTCCCAAAAAGGGATTCTCTCAGGCTGGGGAAGATGAAAAGCCGTGGGGCCTCAGGGAACTCCATGGAGGAAGAGACAGCAGGCAGCAAAAGTC
>VYZS01083761.1:0-34863 GCA_013400695.1 Neodrepanis coruscans | reverse complement strand
TTTGAGATTAGAGTGAAATTTAAAGCTTTCAATTATTTTTCCCTCCGTCATTCTATAATCCAGGAATTTGTAGATGGAAGTATCTGAAATATTCTGTGCTTTAAAATTAGAAGCAGTTAATCAAATTTCTGTGAAGATACCAAGCACAAAACAGAATGTATTTGAAAGAAAATTTATTGGCTAGAATTTCTAGGTACATGCAAAAAATGGAGCCAACATTTAAATACCTCAAGTCTGAGATACTTTGTTTGATTTTTTTTATTTTTTTTTCCAGTGGGGAATAGCCTTTACAGGAATCCCAACAAAAGATCAGATTTGAGGAACTCCCTTTACTCACTACACTCTTGGTGATCCAGTGTACTAGGAGGTTCACATTGCCAAGCCTTTTGGTCAGAACATGGATCTGCTGCTTTCCAAGGATCCTAAATGAACAGAAGTATAATCCCTGTGAATTCAGGCAGGGATTGTAGATCAGGGTCAAAAACCCCTGCTTGCTGGTAGTCCCCGCTACAACATGAGCTCTCTCACAGCCGTTTCCTTGTTGGTGTTGGCTGGGAAGAGGAGCCTCATCTTTACCAGCAAAAGATTGTTCATGAAACTTGTGGATTTTACATTTTAATTTATAGTGTTAAATCTTTATCATCTGTCTACTCTTTCTTACAATAGGTCCCTCTGCTACCTTGCAGCCATTTCATCTGTTACTTTTCACACTTGATCCCTTGCATGCCACCTCCATCTTCCTAGTCTTCCATACCATCTACTTCTCTTGTTCTCTCTGTACTGTTTGCTGTTTGCTGCCAAGTCATCTCTTATCAGCAGGACAGAAAGAACTCCCCAGCTGCTTCTCTCCCCCATATGTAGATGACTTTTTTTTTACTTAAACCACATTCATGCTGATTCATACTCCATACAGACTCATAAATCTGCAAAATTTAGATGGTAAATTACAAAATGAGTCAAGAAGTTCAAGCAATTTTTAGAGCACTGAGCTGTTACCTCAGCTAACAGAAATAATTTCGTTACATAGCATTGTGTTTTTCTTTTGTTAAGATAATACAAACTTAAACTTAATTTTTCACATTGCAGATAAGCCCCTTGACTTCCATTATACGTCTCAGAGTCCCAAATTAAACACATGCACAAATACCTTGCAGAAACTGGTCTGAGTGTGTTAACAGCTTGCATATGAGGTTTATATTTGGCCCGGAAAAATCTTACTTGTTAACTATAGATTCTAGTAGCCCACTAGCAGAAAAGAGATTTGACTGAGTTTGTTTTTTCTGAAAGCCAGAAATATAGTTAAAGAAAAAGATCTGCTGTACCAACTCCAAGGGAAAGCATTAGTACTGATCAAAACAAATGATGTACAGCCTGATGCCTGAAACAGGAAAAATCCTTTAGGGAAACATCACAAGGCTTGAACCTTGATGCTGGCATCCTAGACAATAGTGAGATCTAATTTACTAAAAGCTCCCCCTCTTCTTTTTTTATCACTGATAACAACTTAACACAGTTAGCAACTGAAGTTTTTTTAAGGAAATCAGAGATGATCATGGCTCAGAAATTCTAGACCTCTTTGCAGTTGGTACCAAGAGCTCTACACAGGACTTTGAACTCCTGGGATTGCGTGTAAGTACTTAATTTATTAACTATTCCAGAAGTTCCTGAAGTAGGTAGTCACAATGCCTACATTAAACATTTTCCTCTCTGCTAGGCCAAGTGGCAGAGTGAAATATTGTCTGGCATGCAGAGACAACAAGAATAACATTTTGTCTCGGTGTTCCTGTGCCTCCATTCCCTTGCCTGAAAGTGCTGAACCAATCAAAACATCACATGTTCTATAGGCCTGTATATTTGCATGTATTTGTGCATGTGCAGTCAGACACAGAGGTTTGTATGTATATATAGCTTTGATTAATTTTTATGTTGCTCTAGCCAACCTCTTTAATCTCTTAGTACCACAAAATGAAGCACTGAGCATCTAATATTTATCCTCTGAGTATAAATACGTGTTATCAGCCTGGTATGAGAGCTTCAGGTCATAGCTGACATATTTACAGCAGATGATTATTATAACAAGACCATATGAAAGCTGACATCAACATTTTTCATTCTTACCTTTTTCCAATTCCCAAACTGATAATGAAATACATTATATTTCTATGCCTGAGGTACACACCTAAATAAGACTCAACAAAACAATGAAATTGCTAAGCCACCTTATCTTGATCTGTTTTGGACCCAAATCAATGATGAGGATAGTTGTAAAAAATCCATGGACTTGGGTTGTCTTGTATTAGATTAATGATGTGGTACCTGTTTTGTCACAGTTACTATGGAAAAAGGCACTTAAGAAAAACATTAGAGAGCTGACTAAAATATATTGTAGGCCTGTTGCATAGAACAAGAGTATTAAATACTGGACTGATGTGATTTAAAATTACTGTAAGCGAAGCCATATGTCTTAACAGAGACATTAACAACAATAAAAAACAATTAAACCTAAAATCTTAGAGATTCACTTCTAAACTTTAGAAATTATTAGTAGTTCTCTGCAAACAATCACACAAAATAAAATTAAAAAGAAAAAAAAAAAGAACTAAAAAAGAGAAGTTATGTTCACTGGAAAGGATGATATTAAAACAAGTAATTTCTTTTAAAGTGAAATCTCTTCCAATTAATTAAACATTGTTAGAGTTATGATATGGAACCAAGTCTTAAATTTTTATGCTTTGGCAATAATAAGACAAAGAAAGTTGCCTGTACATTCAATGTGTGAGGTTATATACTTTCAATCATCTACAAAAAAAGTGGGTTATTAAAAATCATCTTATTTCATCCGAAGATATTATAAGTATGTTTTAATGATACCAATAAACAAATAATATTTTCAAATCTTGTGATATTTTTTTCTTCTGCAAAGGAAGAAAATGTATTTTCGTCAGCATAAATTTATGGTAAAAAAACTTAAATATTATGAATATTCTAGAATTATTGAAACCCAAAGGTTATGATTAGAAATGCACAGTATCACTTTATGTTATTAGTTTAACATAGCACCATAATAATTCTGTGCACCTCAGAATCTTGACATAAAATAAAAGATATAGACTTGTTTAGCAATCATCAACTTCTAAGAAGGTGATTGTGTTTAAAGGTATGTAAAAGTCAAGCTCATTTTGTCTTTTCATTAAATATATGGTTCTGCAAACATACTGAACCAAATTATTTGCTAACTACTGCTATCTAACAAGTTACCTGTTATAATTTACAGGATAGTTCTACCATTCAGAAGGTGCTATAATTTAATTGGGAAAGTTGGGGTGGAGTCTAAGACATGATTAAAACCACCCACTTTGCAAAACCATATAAAGCCAAACTAAAATACTGATTTCCAGCTCCCAGTCTAATACATACTACCCTATCTATGAAGCTGAACTCGGATAGAAGTAATTTATAAAAACTGAAGAAATGTTTAGCATCCAAAAAGCTATATCATCTGTGAAGTTCTAAGTGATTGTCAAATATCCACTTCAGGAGTCAGTTACTTCTGCCAGTGGTAAAGCTAAACATTTAACCAAAATTAAACCTACGGCTCTTGAAATACTAATTGGAATGCAAATGCATGTGTTTAAGATTTCTATAACTTCTCAAAGAAAATTTAAAGGCATTAAATTATGTCCTGATGTTTCTTCTTCTTCCAAACATGGAAACTTCTATGTATGTTAATTTGGTTTTGCTGTTTTTACTGAGCAATAAGTGAAATTTGTCTTTAAGATCTAACCCTCAGCTACATAAATTTGGAATTTCCATGGGAGTGTTCCTGCGGAAACCAGAAGAGGAAGTTTTTCAAATTAACAAGCATGAACTATACTGCTGCTTCTCAACATGGAGCTATGGTCTTCAGAGAATTTCAGAATAATGTCTTGTTCTCACGCAGTTCTCTGGGTCATTCTGCACATACAGTAACATGCTCTATGCACAAATTGCATTTGAAAAATTGGAACAGAACCCTGAGAAAAGTAAATCCACTGGAAAAAAATAGTTATTGTTTAATAATACCAGTTTGAGATGTTTCAACCCTTCCCCTGGAAAAAAAAAAAATTACAAACAGGTGCAGTAATTTTTTTTTCTCATGAATGATTTGAATTTATCAAAATTGCAAAGATAAATGTAGTTTGGGATTTTAAGTGCATATCTAGGTTTAATTAGAATTAGAAATATTCTGTCTGACAATTCTACCCATCCCCCAGCAGTTCAGCATTCCTCAAGTTACCATAGCATTACTTGTGAGCTCTGAGTTCAAAAACATTCTGACATGGAGTGATGTTCTTCCAGTAACTGCTGCAGCCAACTTTCACTCTATGGCAGTATGGGTGCTAAGCAGGTACGGTTCAGCTCTCTTCAGCCCTGTGTGCAATTCTCTTCATTCCCATGTATCCAGAAGCAAATCTGGGCATATTTGAGAGGCGTAATTCTTACTGCTACATTGTAATCCTGCTGTTCACCATTGATATCCACCCACTGATGGCCTGAGTAAACAGCAATGATCTTGCGTTTCCACTTCTTTTTGTTCGGCTCCTTAAGACGGAGATAGATACCAGATCCAGTGGAGCCAGGCTCAGCATCACAGTACTGATAAAAGAGATCATTGGACTCATCAGATATGCTACAAAATCTGTAGACCAGCTGCCCAGACCGATCATTGTCAAAACCTGAGAAGTGGATCATGCTCCCAGGCATCATTTTGATTGTTGGGCTGATTCCCAGCTCCATGTATTTCCTTTTGTGGGGACGCTTGAGCTCAAGAACAGCATAATCATAATCCAGGGCAATATCCCCAGAAACACCCTTAAACCAGCCTTTTGGGATGTGGGTACTCTTCACCCTGGTCCACTGGAAGGAGGGCATGCCATCTGAGGTCCCTTGCTTCCTCCCAGGCCTCCTCTGCTTTCTCCTGTCACCTTTGGATTGTTGCCTTGGTTCTGTGGAAACTTTGGAGTCCTCTCTGGCTGCAGAAACTTCTCTCCTACTTCTTTTAGCACCTTTGCGTTTCCTGCCATTGCCTCTGGATTTTGTCTTCATCAGGCCCACCCTCAGTCTTTTGCTACCCTTAACATAATCCTTGCCATTGTGCAGACAGTGGGCTGCTGTTAACACGTGCTTTGGGGAAATGAGAATGCCACTGCAGCCAGTGGAGATCTTCACAGCTGTGTTGAATGGAAAGTTGGTCATAAACCGCTTGTCATAGATGCTGAACCTACTGTCTGTTCCATATATCTGCCTCTTCTTTCTCAAAGATCTTTGTATGGTTGTGTTTCCAGCTGGGTTAAGTACTACTCCAAGGACATTCACTTCAGTCAGGGTCCGCGTGCCATTTTCAAAAACAGTCTCATAGGATATGAGGTCCTTCAAGTCAGACAAGCTTGGCACTGGTAGTTTTCTTTGACACTCAATTCCACATACACTGTTCAGCTCCAATTTGGTTTTTGCTTCAAATTTAGGGTTGTCAAGGGAGAAGGTTCTTTCTCTTACAATCTGGGGAATCTTCTTTAAGTGCCAAGTAAAATCTTGTTCAGTTTCTGTTCCATTACTGAGACCCAATATAGGTATGAAAAATATGAATAGCAGTAACACGTGCTTCATTTTGTTTTATTTTTTCTAAAACAAGAAAGAGAGATTTGAAAATACACTTTGGAAATATACACCACAGTTATCGTAGTAACTTCAAAGTGCAATCATGCAATATTAGAACTGACATCAGTGGAACAGAATTCAACACTCTGCTCAAAATAGAAATGCCTCAGATATTCCCTGTATTGCCTACAGCTCTTCCCATGATCTCTAGCAAGATAGATGCAGACAATTCAGCCAACATCCATGCTGAGCTACCTGCTGGAAAGTGAAACCATCTGAGTTTTACCTGTTTTTCCCTCAGTGAGGCAGCAGTCTGAGCCATTCCACTTTGTAGAGCACCCTGGTTTTATTTATCCCATAGGAATGCAATTATGCATTGTGTTCTGCTTCTTTTCTCTATAGCTACCGGTTGAAGATAGATCATAGTTGAAAACCATCAGTGTATTCAGAGGCTGGGATCCAAGCAGGGATGGACAGACAGACTACACTCGTGAGACTTAGGAACCCGTAGGAGACTAAATCAGTTGTGCTCTTTCATGTGATGGCCAAAAAGTAGAAGCTTTAACTGACCTAAAAGTCACCCATGGTTCTGTATTACCCACCCAGCAAAGAACTACAAATCTACCAATTATGTAAAAAGGTACTTTGCTAATTGCTATCCCGAGGAACCAGCTTAGGCAGATGTCCTGTCGTCTTTCAAAATTTGTGATACCTGGATGTCACAGATAGAGCAATCTGGGCACCTGCAGAGGTGTCACAGCCAATTTTAAATGCTTTCACCTTCAGTTGCTCTCAAAGTTGCTCTCAGGGTGTTCCGCTGATCCTGTGTTGTATCTCCTCCCCTGTGTGCTGTCACCACTAAACCCTCATTCATTATCTATGTGTGGGTGTCTGAATCTCTCTCAGGGTGTCAGAGAACTTCAAAATCCATGCTTGGAGGACAAGTTAGTTGCTGGTCTAGAGGAGTCTCCTGGTTATATATGCATGCAGGAAAGCTCAACCAAAGTAGGGGGGGCAAGTCTGCTTATTCATCACATGTCTTTTTCCTTTTGTAGTATCCCACAAAGGCTGCAGAAATTATGTTGCCTGTGCCTTATTGTCATGGAATGCTCCACATAGATGGGGTGATGCACCACACAAAATGCTAATACTTTAAATGGGAAAGAGAAAAAACAGTATTATTCCCATCTGTAGCTGGGAAACACTCAGGAAGAGGGTAAAATTGTTGGAAGTCTGTGGCAGAGCCAGAAGCTGAGCCCAGAACTCTGTATTCTAAGCTCACAACATTACTGAAAAGATCAGTTTTCTCCTTTGGTAGCAGTGATGTCAGTGGCATTATCCAACTACCGGCAGCTGCCATTGGGAAACCTATGCTCAGTTCCAACATCCTTCACTCCAACTGGATGGAAACCATAGCTGTGCAGAAAGAACGGGCCTATGATTAAACTTTAAGAGCCAAGCAATTCAAGGATATGTATGTGGTTAAGCTCTCTGGTTTACATTGCAACGGCAGTGTAAGCCAGGGCAAATATAACCACTTTTCTTAAATTTATTCTAAAATAATAAAAGTGTTGCTATCCAGTGAAACAGCCTGGTTACAGGGTAGATAAAGACCTAGCATAAAAAAATAGGGGTGTGTGTACAAAATTGAAAAAGAAGTGACTGCATCATTTTTAAACTGGATAATGGACAAATGATTCTTATGAGTTTGAGGCATCTTCACCCTATAGACATTGTTGTATAAGTAATAATTATAATAAGTAATAATATATATTATTTTTATATATATATATATATAAAAAAAGTAATAATTATAATTTTTTAGCTAAGTAAGCACTACAGTTCAACCACAGCTTGTTGCTTTTGATGCCAAATTTAGAGTGTTTTTGTTTTAGCATAATTTTGACACTTTTTACCTTTGCCAGCATGGAACACCAACTTCGAGCCAGAGTTCATTTACCAGGAAATACATAAACCACATTTAAAAATACAGCATAAAGAAACTCTCCCTGGCTTTAAAGTAGCTAACTCAGGTTTTGGAAGAGATATGTGGACTTTCCTAAGACATCTGGAGATTACAGTTACTCACAGATCTAAGCTCTGGGGTGTATGTGGTCATATGAAAAGATATCTGAAGGTGTTGAAAGCAAAGCAGAATCATCCCAGGTATAAGATTTTTGTAGAGAGACACTAGTTGTTCATAGCAGTTATTGGTATAGCAGAAATTTGCCCATTAACTTTTATATACAAACTTACCTTCAAAGTGTTGGTTTGTTTATTGCTCAATTAGTACTAAATCTGAACAGGGATGACTATTTTTACACGTGTCTGTACACGTGGGAATGATTTTGCATAGCCACATCTCTTCATGTGGATATATGAACAAAAAAATTTGGCCCATCTGCCTCATCCTATAGGCAAAAAAACTGTTAGACCAAGAAGTGAAGTATTATCAAGCACTGTTCAAATACAAGACATTTATGCACAAGTACAGACTGGGGGCTGACCTGCTGGAAAGCAGAAGGACCTGGGGGTCCTGGTGGACAACAAGCTGTCCATGAGCCAGCAGTGTGTTCTTATGGCCAAGAAGGACAGTGGTATCCAGGGCTGCATCAGGAAAAGCATTGCAAGCAGGTTGAGGGAGATGATCCTCCCCCTTCACTCAGCCCTAGAGAGGTCACATATCAAGTGCTTTTTCTAGTTCTGGCCTCCTCAGTATGAGAGAGACATGGAGCTCCTGGAGCAGGGCAATGAGGATGATTAAGGTACTGGAGCATCTCTCTTATGAGGAAAAGCTGAGGGATCTGGGCCAATTCAGTCTTGAGAAGACAGAGAGGGGACCTCATCAATGTCTATGCATATGTGAAGAGAGGGTACCAAGAGGATGGAGCCAAGCTCTTCTCAGTGGTGCTGAGCAATAGGACAAGAGGCATTTGGAAGAAACTGATGCACAGGAAGTTCCAACTACATATGAGGAAAAATTTCTTTTCTGTGCAGGTGACTATGTACTAGAACAGACTGGCCAGGGAGGTTGTGGACTCTTCCTCACTGGAGATATTCAAGAACCTTCTGGATGCAATCCTGTGCAATGTGGTCTAGGATGACCCTGCTTGAGCAGGGAGCTTGGAACAGATAACCCATTGTGGACCCTTCCAACCTCACCCATTCTGTGATAACTATGGGTAAATTATAAAGTGTCAAAATAAGAAAACACTACAATGAGAGCATAAGAATAGCTTTCCAGGCCTGACCAAAGGTCTGCCTGTCCTGTTTCTGGCACTGACTAAATGTGGGTGCCTAGGGTGGAGGACAAGAATAGAGTAACTATGTATGTCCCTCCTCCCTCATGGTTTTTTAACTTNGGGTAGATAAAGACCTAGCATAAAAAAATAGGGGTGTGTGTACAAAATTGAAAAAGAAGTGACTGCATCATTTTTAAACTGGATAATGGACAAATGATTCTTATGAGTTTGAGGCATCTTCACCCTATAGACATTGTTGTATAAGTAATAATTATAATAAGTAATAATATATATTATTTTTATATATATATATATATAAAAAAAGTAATAATTATAATTTTTTAGCTAAGTAAGCACTACAGTTCAACCACAGCTTGTTGCTTTTGATGCCAAATTTAGAGTGTTTTTGTTTTAGCATAATTTTGACACTTTTTACCTTTGCCAGCATGGAACACCAACTTCGAGCCAGAGTTCATTTACCAGGAAATACATAAACCACATTTAAAAATACAGCATAAAGAAACTCTCCCTGGCTTTAAAGTAGCTAACTCAGGTTTTGGAAGAGATATGTGGACTTTCCTAAGACATCTGGAGATTACAGTTACTCACAGATCTAAGCTCTGGGGTGTATGTGGTCATATGAAAAGATATCTGAAGGTGTTGAAAGCAAAGCAGAATCATCCCAGGTATAAGATTTTTGTAGAGAGACACTAGTTGTTCATAGCAGTTATTGGTATAGCAGAAATTTGCCCATTAACTTTTATATACAAACTTACCTTCAAAGTGTTGGTTTGTTTATTGCTCAATTAGTACTAAATCTGAACAGGGATGACTATTTTTACACGTGTCTGTACACGTGGGAATGATTTTGCATAGCCACATCTCTTCATGTGGATATATGAACAAAAAAATTTGGCCCATCTGCCTCATCCTATAGGCAAAAAAACTGTTAGACCAAGAAGTGAAGTATTATCAAGCACTGTTCAAATACAAGACATTTATGCACAAGTACAGACTGGGGGCTGACCTGCTGGAAAGCAGAAGGACCTGGGGGTCCTGGTGGACAACAAGCTGTCCATGAGCCAGCAGTGTGTTCTTATGGCCAAGAAGGACAGTGGTATCCAGGGCTGCATCAGGAAAAGCATTGCAAGCAGGTTGAGGGAGATGATCCTCCCCCTTCACTCAGCCCTAGAGAGGTCACATATCAAGTGCTTTTTCTAGTTCTGGCCTCCTCAGTATGAGAGAGACATGGAGCTCCTGGAGCAGGGCAATGAGGATGATTAAGGTACTGGAGCATCTCTCTTATGAGGAAAAGCTGAGGGATCTGGGCCAATTCAGTCTTGAGAAGACAGAGAGGGGACCTCATCAATGTCTATGCATATGTGAAGAGAGGGTACCAAGAGGATGGAGCCAAGCTCTTCTCAGTGGTGCTGAGCAATAGAACAAGAGGCATTTGGAAGAAACTGATGCACAGGAAGTTCCAACTACATATGAGGAAAAATTTCTTTTCTGTGCAGGTGACTATGTACTAGAACAGACTGGCCAGGGAGGTTGTGGACTCTTCCTCACTGGAGATATTCAAGAACCTTCTGGATGCAATCCTGTGCAATGTGGTCTAGGATGACCCTGCTTGAGCAGGGAGCTTGGAACAGATAACCCATTGTGGACCCTTCCAACCTCACCCATTCTGTGATAACTATGGGTAAATTATAAAGTGTCAAAATAAGAAAACACTATAATGAGAGCATAAGAATAGCTTTCCAGGCCTGACCAAAGGTCTGCCTGTCCTGTTTCTGGCACTGACTAAATGTGGGTGCCTAGGGTGGAGGACAAGAATAGAGTAACTATGTATGTCCCTCCTCCCTCATGGTTTTTTAACTTACAACCAATTGTACCTGATGGACTTTAAAGCAGAGGTAGTTTCTGTAGTGTAATAAAACCTCAGTTGATTTCTCTTCCATAGTTTGCCAGTCTTTCCTTGAACACATGTAAAATTTTGTATCCATAATGTTCTGCATCAAGGAATTCCATAACTATATGTTGTATGAGGAAGCATCTCCTTTTCTTTATTTTCAGCTTGTTGAAAACTAGCAGGGTTTGAGGATAAATAATATTAATGTGGAAAAGCTGGTTTCAATTTTCTTTGCCCTAATATAGCTGTTGAACAAGACAGTTCTTATGTCAGGCTCAAGAATTATTTTTCTATTTTTCCTTAGAATATTCCTTTCTCAGCCTTTCCTTAGGGTCTGGATATTTTATATTCTTCTGTAGCTAAATTTTGTGAGCCCATAGGAAAATTCAGTCACTAACTGCTTGTTCATATAGAAAATCTTAGAGGGGCCTGTGTTGATGTCATTCCACTGAGATGGCTGAAGTCTTTCCAGCTGGACTCATAACTAATTTTATAGAGAAGTCTGCTGTTTTTCTCCCTGCTTTATAGAGAGACCTTCTATAAGCAAATGGGTGGAGTACTATGGCTCCCTTCTGCCACTTTATAAAAAGATTAAAAAACCCCAAACAAACAGTCAAAGCACAGAACCCTCAATTGTTGCCTTGGAGCCTCCTATTTGAAATGCTATACTCAAGTGCTCGCTACTTACAAAGGCATTCTTGGAAGCCAAGATTTTTTTCATTTATAATGAACCACTTGTCACTGGGAATGAACTAACTACACTTCAGTATAACTGGAAGAAGTCCAAGCTGAGGGAGTTGATAAAAATGGTAATTCTCATTACAGACCAAAGCAGTGCTCCCACTAGGCATGCATTTAAGCTCTATTTACTAACTCCACCTCTACCATTTAAGTGAGGCCAACTCCAAGATGGGCATCAGCAGTTGCCATGGCCCAGCACAGCTTGCTGGCAAGAGGGAAACGCAGGGGTTCCTCTTGCCAGACGATGAGGATGTCAATGGCTGCAAAGACACCTTTGCAGGGGGAGGAGAGAGAGAATACAGCCTCCAGAGGAAGCCTCCTGAGAAGGATACAAGCAGAATGCAAGAAAAAAACCCTCAACACGTTACCCTTTCTGCCATGCTATTCTACACTCTCCCTCCAAACCCCAAGCTGCTCTTTTCCTTCACTCCTTTACCATATAAGTTTTGGGTTGTTTTACAGTAATTAGAATTCTTGAGTCAGCTCTTTAAGTTAGGATGACTTGCTTCAGAGAATACAAGGCAGAAATTAGGAAGTGAGAGAGATCATGGAATTGTTAAAATTCTTCCTCCAGTTTCCAAACCCAGCTGATAACAATGAAAACTCCCTGTTTGGTGTCATTCCAGCTGCCAGATGTATCTATACAATTAAAACTATTTTCAGTTCTTCTCACTTCTTGCTTCCAACATCAAATCTTTCTGCACTCATAAGATATCCATCAAATATTTTGTCATTATAACCTATGTTACTGCAGCTGAATGCACCTCAAATGCTCAGGGGAAGGCTCGTAGTCAAGTAGAAATAGAATATATTTCTCTCCAGGCTACCCTAGAGTGAATTTACATGTTAGTGTAGCTCAGACAGAGGGAAAGTTCTGTCCAGCTACCTGGCAGCATTTTATCTTGGTCTATTCAGTGCAGCCTCTGCTGTGGTATTTCCTTCTTATTATAGGAAAGCAAACACATTTCAAACCAAGCTTATATAGTTTTAAACACAATTTTCAGACCATAAAATAATAGAGGATGCTAGACTAACCAGTTCCTTTAACTGCTTTTGGTCTCATTCTTGAAATGCCCTAAAAGTTAGAATTCGTAGTTCTACTCTGACAAAGCAAAACAGAGAACAAATTTTTGAAATATCGCATTTCCTGGAATTAACCATTACCCTAATCTTGTCTGCCGCTGTTCCCCCTTCCCTCCTCCTGGTGCACTCAGTCCATATAGCGGTGCATGGATGTCTTCCTCCGCTCTGACTTAAGGGAAAAAACCCCCACCGCCTCTTCTGGATTTTAGAAGATTCAAACAGCTTCAGTACGCATAAGAAGAACTAATTTTACACGACAGGAGTCACAGCTCAAGACGGGGGGAAAATAAACAACGAAGGATGACTGGCAATGGGGAAGGGGCTTCCCCTCCGGCAGGGTTTCCCTGTCCCGGCTGCCCCCGCCGAGGCCGCGGGGCGGCGCTCCCGGACAACAGGCAGCGGCTCCACGCCCGCGTCCCGGGACGGCTCCTCCCGACCCTCCTCCGCCGGGTTCTTCCCTCCGCTCCTCCGGGCCGGGAGGAGGCGAAGGGGAAAGGAGGTCGAGTCCCGGCCGTTGCTCTGCAGCTCTCCTCTAGGCTCCAGGGGTCGATCCCTGTCAGCCGGGCAGCGGCCCTGGGGTAGCAGCAAGCGGACATTGACAGGGAACCAGTCGGAGAAACGGCCAGGATGGCCGCTTTCCCACTGCCCTCTCCGGCCGCTCCTATGTGTTCACACGTTAAATCCCAGGCGAAGGTATGGGGAGAAAGGCTTTAACTCTACCGCTTCTTAGCCATTCCCTGGTCCTCCTTTCCGCAGGAGGCTGTGCTTTTCCGCGCCTGATCCAGGGGATTTCTCCTTCTACAGAGCCTGCAAGTTAAATATCTTGTCAGGGCTCTTTTATTTTTGCCATTCCAAGATAAATCTGTTTCCAGCAGTAACGAATCTGGATGAAATTAGTGTCAATTCCAGAGGAGCGCGAGGATGGTAGCCCGAATACTGAGAAGATGAATCAGAATTAAAGGAGAGTTTTGAAGGGTGAAGAGGCTCCTTGCCTCTCCCTGCAGCAGGCACAGCACAAAGACAAATCCCCGAAAGCCCAATAAATATGCTCCTTGCCTCAGTCCCGTTAAGCCGTCTTATGAAACCAGCTTCAAATTTAAAAAAAAAAGAGAACAAGGACCAAAGAAAGTTGTCACGTTTTAGTCCTATCAAAATACATCCATAAGGCTAAAGAGGCAGAAGCTTTGTACAAAACCTCTCCGCCGCCAAGCCCGAGGTACTGACGCAGCTCAGCCTTACCATTTTTTAAAACGACCCGCGTCGGAAGAATAACATCGTAAAAAAATTACCACCTTAGAGACCGGGTTGCCCGGTCCCCAGCCCTGGGGAAGGCAGTTCCCCTCAGCTCTCATCCCCAGCTCCCCCCTGCCCCCCAGGTCTCTGGGAGTTGCCTCTCCGCCGCCGACGCCAGGAAAGGTCTTGGTCATACCTGGCACCCCGCAGGACGGACGAAGGGAAAGGCGGCGGCGGCCGCAGCCCCGGGACAGAAGCTCCCGGCTCCTCACTCCCCGCTCCGGGCCGCTCGTCCACCGCCCAACGCCCGCGGCTACTGAGGACGGAGCGGGGGGAGCGGCCAGGTCTTCCCAAGCGGGGGAGGGGATGGAAAAAGGAAAAGAAAAAAAAAAGAAAAAAGAAGGCGAGAGGGAGGAAGCCGGGAGGGCGCGAGGGGGAGGGCCGAGGGGAGCGGAGGCAGATCCCGGTGTCTCCTTGGATGGGAAGGGAAGAAGGGGCTCTGACTGCAGGGCGGGGAGGCGCATCGCCCCGGCAGCGGCTTCCTCTCGGCGTCGGGCGGAGAGCCGGTGTGACCCGCACAGGGACGGGGCGGGAGGGGCTGCCGGGCCGGGGGAGTGAAGCAGGGACAAGCGGGGAGATGAAGGAAAAAGGAAAAGAGGGAACGGCAGAAGAGCTCGCACTGGCCGGACCTCGCCACCTGTATGGGTGTCGGCACGGGGCGGTGGCAGCGGGCGGGGCCGCTCCTCCCTACCCGCCGGAGGGCTCCTGGGGAAAGCGAGGAGCTACTGCCGGCTCCACAGGAGGCTCCTCGGGCCGGGACGGGGCTTGCGGCTGCAGGGAGTGGCGTTCCCACGAACCGTGGCCTGCCCGCTCCTCCCTTCCCTCGCTCTTGCCCTCGCCTCCTGCCTCCCAGCCCCACCTCTCTGGGGCGCCTCGCTTCTCTGGGACCCTCCCTGCCCTTCTTCGGACCGTCCCTACTCGTCAGGCCTCAGAGCCCAGTCGAGAAGCGCCTTCCTCCTTTCCTCATCACTCTTCGTTCCTCTCTCTCTGCTTTCCTCCTTTTCCTCGTCCCTTCGGTCTCCACTCTCAAGGCAGAAGGTGGTGGTCTCTCCTCCGTGGATCACCCCCTTACACTGCAGCAGAGTCCTCCCCAAAGCTTTCCACTGCCACACAAAGGCACAAGGTGAAAAGCTCACTAAAACTTCTGCAAGTACGTAACCTGAGCAGTTTCATTAAGCTCATCTGCTGAAAACTCAGATCATAATAGATGAAGGCCCACTGATTTGCCAAAACCAGCAGAAAATTTGTGGCATTGCTGGAGATTAGAGTGAGATCTCCAGAATGTTGCTTTGTTGTCTTAATCATAGGCATATCCTTCTTTTAAAAGTCTTAACTTCTGAAATTTAATGGAACTGTTGATATAGACTGGAAATAAGTCTTTGGCCAGCAACTGTACCCTTCAGTTTCATTTCAAAGACTGAGGCTAACTTCCTCAAAATGTATTTCATTTGCAGTTCTGGTTTTGTTGTTATTTGTGTACACAACTTCAAAACAAAACAAAATAATAATAATTCATGTGGCTGAGAAAATGAGCTGAAGAATTCCCAGTGTAACTAACAAGGCAAGACAGAAATGAGGGTAAGGTATTAAAGTTTTACAAGCAATTTCTGGAACATGAGAGCTTCCACACTGGGTCAGATGAAGGAGTTTGCTGGAAAAACATCATGTTGTATTAGGAAAGGCAATAGTCCCCTCCAGCACTTTAAGCCACCAATATTTCAAATTCAGAGATTTTAGTAAGCCGGATGTAGTTCCTATTACTTTAGCAATCACTGGATTTCTCTGTCAGGCACTTTCCCATCTTCCCTTTAACCTACATAGATCCGTAGCATCTATAACTTGCTTTGGTAACAAGGTTTCCTAGGTCAAACACATGTTGTCAAAAAACCTGTCTCTTTTTGTGTATTTTCAACCCGGTTACTGCTAGCTTAATTTAGCTTAATTTGATGCTCACATCAATGAATCATATGCTCTGTAGCTCCTCTCTCACCTGAAAGATCCTATTTAAATTAGCTATGCTTCACGTGAAAAACATTCCTGTTTTCCATCCTACTGCTGAAGTTTGCGGACCAGAACAGCATCTGAAGGAAGATGCAGCCAAACACTTCTTGGCAGTGACAAGTTGAAAATAAGGAACAACAGCTACTTGTATTGGGCAGCTGTGTTGAGCAAGAACAACTGCAGCTTGAGACGTTCAAACTGGACATGGGGAAAAAATCTCTTCACCAAAAAGAACATGCAACACTGGAACAAATTGCTCAGACAGGTTGTGGAATCACCATTCATGGTGGTTTCCAACACTCAGATAAACACTCAGTTAAACAAAGCCACAGCTGATCTGATCTGGCAATAGTCCTGCTTGGAGGAAAGGTTGATCTGGGTGACCTGCAGAGGTCCCTCTCAACCAATATTTCTATGATTTTTTACCTATACAAAAGATGCAAGCAAAATACAGATTTTGTGGCAGCAAAAAGATATTATTTGTTTTGTTCTCTACTGATTTCTTAACACTTACTGATACTTTGTATTCTTTTTTTTTTTTCATCTGTTCATCACTAGGTGATGTTCCCGTGGAGCCACTTTCATAACTCCAGGACTTCCTGAGAAGTAATGACCAAATCAGAACTTGCCTTTTCATACCTGAAGTAAAGACCCTTTTCCTCCCTATGAGGCATTTTGCGTTTATCTACACTAAACTCCATCTGCTGTTTTGTTGCTCAGTCACTCCCATAAACTTGTCTACAGATAATAAGGTTGTCTCATCTTCGTTAACCTAAAAAAATTGATAGCCTTATCAAGCTTTGTGACCTGACTACTTATCCCTTTTCCAGATCATTTATGAATATGTTGAATAGCGCAGGACAGAGCAAGTTGTTATTGTTAACCTACCATCCCTACCCCTAGTCCTAAACTATCTTTTTCATTTTTCAGAAAATACAGATGGCACAGGTTGAATATTGAATATTGAACTCTAGATGATAGAATCAGTGTGCTTTTGATCCATCAGTCCTCTGACTCATGATTTCAGAATCTAAATTTCAAATTTAAATTATTTAGAACCATTTTTTCTTGAATCCTGGGTTTAACCCCAGCCAGCAATTAAGCACCTTGAAGCTGTTTGTTCATTCCTCCCCGCCCCAATGGGATTGGGAGGAGAACCAGAAAAGGTAAAACACATGGGTTGAAATAAGAACAGTTTAATAATTGAAATAAAGCAAAACACTTTAATAATAATAAGAAGAAAAAGAGAGATAATTTAAAAAAAAGGAAAAGGAATAAACCTACAGAAAGACAATTGATACATAATACAGTTGCTCACCACCTGCTGACCGAAGCCCAGCCCAGCCCTGAGCAGTGTTCTGCACCTCCTGGTCAACTGCCTCCAGTTGGTATACTGGCCATCACATTCTATGGTATGGAATATCCCTTTGGCCAGTTCAGCTCAGCTATCCTGGCCGTGATCCCTCCTGGTTTCTTGTGCACATCCTCACTGGCAGAGCATGAGAAACTGAAAAGGCCTTGACTCAAGATAAGCACTACCAAGAAACAACTGAAACTTAGTGTGTTATCAATAGAATTCTTCTACTAAATCCAAAGCACTGTACAAACTACTAGGAAGAAAATCAACTCTACTTCAGCCAAAATCAGGATGCCTATTTAATTATTAATATCTTATGTCTTGTAATAATAAGATTACACAGTTTGGATAATTCTTCATAAATAGAGATTTTAAAAAAAATAATTATAATATTAATTTTTTTTTCCACAAAACATAGTTTGTAGAAGGCATAAGGAACATGTATTTCAGAGTACTTAATCTTTAGAAACACACTGTATAATATATGTGGTAGGGGTGTTAATATATAATTGTTGGAAAATTTCCAGCATGCTAATTTTATCCTTCAGAAGTAATTTTATCTCATTAGGAGATTAATAAACCCTTTTAGTATTTCTACATGTTCCAAAAATAAGTCTGACATTCACTTGGAACTGAAAGACTGATACCTAAAACTAAAAAAAAAAAACCAACCAAAACCAAAAAGCACCCAAAAAAACCCCAAACCAAAAATACCAAAAAAACCCCAACCAAACAAAAAAATCCCCACAAAATCTGCAGTAGCATCCATAATATATATACTAACAATATACTAACTTCTATCAAAATTCGTCCTGCATATCTTCAAAGAAAATACAGAAAGAAAAGCAAGTTTTTACCATCAGATTTCTGCTCTGGGTTTAATTCACAGAACTGTTATACTGTTATCAAAGAGTAAATAATCCACAAAATGATCTACAAAATGTTTCCAAATAAGATTCTTCTAGATTTTTTTTTTTTTTCAGATAGAAATTTGAGATAGTAACTTCAAGTTTCCCTGTGGGGAACATATGCTNCAGAATCTAAATTTCAAATTTAAATTATTTAGAACCATTTTTTCTTGAATCCTGGGTTTAACCCCAGCCAGCAATTAAGCACCTTGAAGCTGTTTGTTCATTCCTCCCCGCCCCAATGGGATTGGGAGGAGAACCAGAAAAGGTAAAACACATGGGTTGAAATAAGAACAGTTTAATAATTGAAATAAAGCAAAACACTTTAATAATAATAATAAGAAAAAGAGAGATAATTTAAAAAAAAGGAAAAGGAATAAACCTACAGAAAGACAATTGATACATAATACAGTTGCTCACCACCTGCTGACCGAAGCCCAGCCCAGCCCTGAGCAGTGTTCTGCACCTCCTGGTCAACTGCCTCCAGTTGGTATACTGGCCATCACATTCTATGGTATGGAATATCCCTTTGGCCAGTTCAGCTCAGCTATCCTGGCCGTGATCCCTCCTGGTNAAAACCCCAAACCAAAAATACCAAAAAAACCCCAACCAAACAAAAAAATCCCCACAAAATCTGCAGTAGCATCCATAATATATATACTAACAATATACTAACTTCTATCAAAATTCGTCCTGCATATCTTCAAAGAAAATACAGAAAGAAAAGCAAGTTTTTACCATCAGATTTCTGCTCTGGGTTTAATTCACAGAACTGTTATACTGTTATCATAGAGTAAATAATCCACAAAATGATCTACAAAATGTTTCCAAATAAGATTCTTCTAGATTTTTTTTTTTTTTCAGATAGAAATTTGAGATAGTAACTTCAAGTTTCCCTGTGGGGAACATATGCTGAGCATGGATGTATTGGCTGGGCAGCCACACCTGGAATGTCATTTGGCCTTACAATGCTGGAGGAACACACCCTGCTCTCACATGGGTCTTGCACACACGTGAAAAATATTTGATCATAGCAACAACATACCTTGTCTGAAATCTCCAAATTGTATTCCATGCACTGCATTATGCCTCAGCAAGCAGATACATGTACCCACAAAATATTCTTTCACGTGACTTAAAGGAAAACAGCCAGATCAGGAGAACTGTAAGAAGGTTCATAGATGTCAAAAAGAATGCAAATGCCTATAATCAAATTAAAAATTCAATGCATAGTCCTTAGACATATCCCACAAGAAGTCAGCTTTAATCTCTTCCTTTCTTCTCTTCAGTTGTTCTTCTACTTGTGTATACATGTACTTTTTTCCAAAACTACTGATTAGTTGGATGGTGCAGGTAACGCCCTTTCCTTCACACTAATTCTCAAGCTGGAGCTTTAGTACCTCTTGGTACTCTTCCAGTTCAACTGATACATGTTTCACTTCTTTTCTACTTTTCTTTTTCCAGGCCTATTTTCCAGGAGTTTTGTGAGTTTTAACACTTTTCCAATTCCCAAACTCTAAACTTAGGATAACTCATTGGTTCGTGATGAATGGACATGAGATAATTCCTACTGCTTTCAGAACAAAGGGACGTGAAATACAATGGATCTTTCTTACAGGATCACGAATGGTCTCCATGGTAGTGTCTCTTCTGTGGCAGCTTGTTGCCACAGAAGGCCTTTTGTTTTGTGGACCAGTGGGGCTGGTTATTGTGCTGTTCAGAGGTGCCTGTGACACAGTGCTGACCAGTTAGACTAAAACACTGAATGAAACAGACCTCTGTTAGAGACCCCGACTGTGAGAACTTGAAAAAGGTGCAAGAATTGCAATACATTGCATCATTTCTTAAGAGCGCACACAGTGAGGACAAAGAGGATGACAACAGCATTGCTAGCTCTCCTACAGTGCTGAATTTGGGAGAGTTCTATACACACCAATGGACTACTGCAGTACAGGCTGGGGAGATATTCATTTTGAGTTGGGCATGGGTGTACAAGGTATTGTGGTGCCAGAAATATGGAATATTAGAAATGAATGCAATGTCATCAACATAAGAATGATGACAAAAAGAAGCAGGTATGTGAAACTTGAGGTGTCTAATTGTGACATGATTTTCACAATATGAGTTTAGGAATTAGACATATGGGTAAATGGTAGACATGAAAAAAAACCCACTTTCTATTAGCATGAACAGATGAAGTTCCATTTCTGAGTTAAAACTACGTCAAGGTTGTGGTCAAATCAAGTGAATCTATGGAGCTCTGAGCTCTTGGTCTAGTGAAAAGTGTCTCTGGCCTTGGCAGAGGTGTTGGAACTAGATTATCTTTAAGGCTGCTTCCAACCCAAGCTGTTCTATGATTCCACGACTCTTCAGTGAGGCAGCAAGCAAAAATAAACGTGGTTCTGCCTAAGCGCATGACCCACTGAAGAGAAGCTCTTCTAACCCCTGCAGAATGGCAGCAATTAGTAGCCCACTCACCATCCAGCTCCTAACTTTTATTAATTTTGTCTCCCTCTAGAGCAGCAGTTGAAAAATGAAGACAAACAGTCTCATTGTTCTAACATTTGTGCGTTTAGTAGAAAAGCAGAGTCAATTGTTCACTTATAATTGCTAAAAGAGCCAAACCTCCTATTCTTACCTGATATGTAGCATCATGGAGATTATTTACACATATTCATATGTGAACGTTTTCCTCCAGGAAAATTTCCACAAGAAGAGGTACTTCTGGAGATGTGTTAGATGGCAAATATCTTTATACACACAATGTGTTGTCAGGTCACAAGCAGGTACTGTTAAGGTAAAAAAAATCCAACCAACACCATTTTTCTGAGCATACTACTTTGAAGGAAACAGTTTCTTCCAACTGGCATTCCCATTGCAAAGCATGTGTGTAGCTTTACTGGAAATATAGATGGTAATGCAGCAAATTATGATATGAATAAATGACATTTTAATGTGAGGAGGAAAGAAGTGCATGCCCAGAAACTCTTAGAAGCTTTGGGAGAAAACCCAAATTTGCCTGGCTAAAAGCTGGATATTCAGTCCCTCCCCAAGCCTCCAAATTCCTATAATGGAAACAGCATAACACAGAGGAAAGTTAATAGAGTGACATTGATGTGTTAGATAAAAAAAGATTCTAGCTGTCTTTAGCATGACTGACCCAAGAGAGCGAAAAGAGACTGCAGAGAAGGATGAACTGGTGAGGGACATGGTGCCTAATTTTGCTGTTCAAACCAGCAGAGGGTGAGTGGCAGTGAAATGCACATATTAAAAAGTCTGAGAAATCAGAGGAAATAATAGCAGTATGTCACTGGAGAAAAGGTGATTTTCAACATAAAAACTGAGGTGCTTCGAAATAGAATATTGAAGTAATCTTCCTTCAGAAGTATGGACAAAGCAGGAAAACATGCAGTAACAGAAATTACATTAAAAAAATGTGGGATGTTGGCCTTATTTCATGGGTGTTATGGAATATAGTCTATTGTCAGTGTTAACTGAAGGGAATCATAAACTATTTAATGCCATTGAAAACATGCCCAAGAGAGTACAAGATTCATTTTTCAGCTATAGTTGCGTAACTTACAAAATGAATACAAACCTTAGGGGGAAAACACACCTTAAAAGAATCATTTACTTAATCACATTCCAGAATAGTACTCTATCACAAGGCAAATATTTCTTTTGCAGGTATGAAGTCAGATCTGAGGAAAACCTGGTGATACTGTTTTAAAATGCCATTCACAACCCCAAAATACCAGGATATTTCTGCTAAAATTATTAACACTTATTAACAGTATTAATAACTATTAATGTGGAATTTATAAGGTTTCACTTTAGATTTCAAACTTGATATTCCATTGGAATGAACACAGGCATTCTATACCTGTCAGAGCCATAATTACTATTAGGAAAACAACATTATATCTATTGCCAAAATCCATAGTGAATATAGTGTCAGGGTTGCCAAATATACCGTGCTGCTGTCCAGAGTGCATTAAGTGTACCACATGATCTTTGTGCCTCTGAAGCTGGCAGGGAAAACTATGACCAAACAATATTCAGGACATATTTTTAACGCAGTCTTCCATCTCCTGTTTTGAGCCCCATGTAGCTCTCTTCTGTGTCTTCTATTTATGTAGGCCCACTGATCTCCACTGTGTTCAGCAGGACTCAGTCAAGTGTGTGTGGATGAGGGCAGTTTCTGCTTCTGATTCCCCAGAGCTGCCACGTGGCAGAAGTTCCCATGAGTCTATTGGCTTGCCCTGCCCTGGCCATGCTGGGCAGTGCCACTCTGGGCTGGGACTCACTGCCTGGCCACACCCTCGGGCCACGCCAGCCCCCATCTCCCAGTGGGTTGGCTCCCCTACACAGTGCGCGTCATGGCTCCTGGGCTCAAGTGATCTGTTGGGCTCAGTCTCCTTGGCAGCTGGGATTACAGGCACATACCACCCCACTTGGCCATGCCTGCCCAGCACACCAGCCCCACCACACTCCCTGCACCTGATGGTGGGCACAGAGCTGCCGTCCACCCTGTCATGGGGGTTTGCTGGGCAGGGTGGGGAGGGTGGTGCCACAGGGACTGGGAAAAGATTAAGCTTGGACGGGGCTGGGCCCTCTGCCCTTCCCCCATGGCCGCTGGCTATGCGGAAATTTTTTATATACAAAAGAAAAAACAAAAAGTCATCTAACCACAACATGTGGCATCTTCAGCAATTCTATGGATTATCTGATATCAATGTAATATTCACCCCTATTAATTTATTTGGTCTGTTTGCTGGTACAATTAATAAGGTACATGAGACAAACTCAAAGCTCAAAGCAAGGTAAGTGGAAATGTTTTTTTTTACTTTTCCAGGCTTTTGGATCAGATCTCAAGAGAGAAAACCAGTGGTGGGTATTCAATAACCATATAGATTCTCCTTCTCTACCCATTACAATTTTTGCTTCTGATTAACTCGTCAGACCACAGTCTCCTTGCAGAGTGTAACAGCACTAAAGCAAAACAGATGTGAGAAGAATTTACTTTAGAATGAATCTCATGCAAATTAAAATAAATGGAAAGTTACAGCCCCAACTTGTAAAGGAAAACTGATACTCATCAGAATTATCACCCATCCACACAATTCTGCTCAGCCCAAATTTTTAAAGTGAAAACTGCACATGATTCAATTACCAAATCCCCATTTAGCTGTATGTATTGTCAAAACTCCCTAAGGAGAGGTTTGCCTGCTTTTTGTATTTCTGCAAATCTCACCTTGCTTTCAGCAGAAGCAAACATTTATACACTCTCAGATTATTTCCAGAAATCGTGGGACTGCTCAGTGTATAATCCTTCTCTATCACAGCAAGCATAAGCTAGTTGTCTATATCTGTGGCTTATGCATCCCCATTTTATTTTCATTCAGGTGCTGCTTGTTTTTATGGTGCCAACTCCTCTCACTGCCTGTAACATCATCCAATGTTTTCCACTCATTATGTGTTTGAGCAAACACTATCAGGCTTCACCTGCTTCTGATGTTGGCTTTCTCTGTTTCACTTTAAAAGAAGCTTCTCTTTTACTTCATAAGGCATCTTCAAATGCTTCCTTAAAGCTTTCCCTTTCGGCACCCAGAGAATACTTACAACACCTAGGATATTGATGGGCAGAAACAAGCATGCAGACCAGGACCATTATTATTTTAATACCTCTTTGTAGTCTCCCTTCTGTCTGTATCCCACTTATAATATATATCAACATATGACTGGAGAGTCCTGGTTTAGGATGGAGATTATATAAGCAATAATATAGCAAACAATAAATTAATTTTTTTAGCAAGGATGAAAATACATCCCACATGCATATAATATACATTACTTCAGTCAATCACAATACTGATTTTGGAAGAGATCTAAACAGATGCAGTTGCTCTGCTTGTGCCATTACCTATCCTGTTTTAGTCACAATTACTGGAGCAGACTGCTGCAGCAACAACTTTGCATTTCCACTTGAAAATCTTGGGTTTAGCAATTCATGAATTGTGTCTAAAAATATATTCTCCCTTGAAAATTTGTATTCAAAATACAGTCTAGAAGCAGTTCCTGTTTAAACGTATTTAGTTAGTTCAGCAGTTTTATCTAAGAGCACACAGATACCTTTGTTGATCCAGAAACCATGATTCCATTTTCCTGTGTTCAGAAGTGACTGTGACATTGTTCTGCATTTCAATTATCTCTAATGCGAGCTTTTAAAAAAAGATAATTAATTTACCATGTATCAGCTTTGTAGTTCCTTCCCCTTTGACAGTCAGTGCTGAGCAGCAGTAGGAAGCCACTGTCTGTAGTCACATATATTAGAAAAACAACTATAAGATGCCAAAATCCTATGGAAACGCATGGTCCTTCATTTTACTTTGGGAAATAGATGCTGAAGACTACATGCCTAATTTACACACTTACCACAAAATAAAATGGCTTTGACCTTCCAAGTTAAACAAGCATCCAGCCAGGAGAAAGGCTACCTAGTTGCTAATAGCACAATAAAATGGACAATGTAAACTCTTCCAGAGAATTAAAGTCCCAGTTCACGGAGGTCCCCTCCCAGCTCATTTGTAATTCCTTGTTCAAGAATTACAATGTGTAGACATTTACTCCAGTACATGGTGGGATGTATGAACCTCAGAACGGCTGAGCAAAGTTATAGAGCTGTCACTGTCTCCACCAACTCTTCTGCACTTTTCCTGCAAGATCTGTGAAATCACAGGAGAGGAATTAAAAACTAAAGCCCCAGACTGGCTGGCTTGGGGCTTTGCACATGGACAGAGATTGCCAGATGCCAGCATTTTTGACTGACAGATACGTGTTACTTAGTGTGTTTGCAGTGCTACCTGGAATGTGCTAAAGGTCTGAATGGGGATGTGGCAGCTATCAATATTTAGAAAGGCAGGATCTGTCCTCTGTAAACCTCATAAATTTAATTCCCATTGAAATTCATTCAGCAATTTATTCAAATATTCCAAACTGTGTAGTTACTCAGACCTAGAACAGCACAACTCCTGTCCTTATGTTGGTTTAACTGTACATAGATATGGAGCACTGCACACAACACGTACACGTACATTTGCCTTCTGCCAAATAATGCGGACATATGCTATCTGTAAGAATGTCAAGTGCATAATTTAACAGCTATTTGATTAATTTGTGTATCCCATGGCACAAAAATGCAGTATTTACTTACATGGGTGATGTAAAACTAAAGAAATAAAACATTAATGGGTCAAATTTCCAGACAAAATTAACTAAAAATTATTTTCAAATTTTGTGTACAAGTAGAGCCAATCAGAAATACAATTATGCATGTAAACAGTTTAGGTGGAGGTCATACCAGCTTCTGCATAGGAAAATTCTCCTAGGGAGGTAGACTGCTCATCCAGGTTATTAACTGGGCTCAGGAAGCCAAGATTTTTAAACAATAGTTGTCAGTGACTTAATAATACATGAATACAACCCTGAGGTTAAAAAAAGCACAGAAAATAAAATGCAAAGGGAGTAAGATAAGACTAATAGGCAAATTCAATGTCTTTGACTTTTTCTTCATGTTATCACACTCATGCTTTGTTGATTCAGCAAATTGCATTGCTGCTTAGCAGCATTATTATCTTAACTTTAAATATTCAATTAAGATTTTCTTGAATGGAATTAATTAGAAAACATATGATGGTACTCCCATAGTATGATCCTGACTTCATTCTTTATTCTTTCACTTGCCAGGAAGAATTGGAAACACTGCATTCAGTTCCACTGACTCAGCATTTCCTTGTATAGCATACAGAACTGCATTTTGTTAGTCTAATTTATTAATTCTAGAATGGGTCCTTTTAGAGATGACTCCAGGAAAGTCTGTCCTTTTATGAAATGTTCCTATTTTCCTTCAATAAAAGATCTGTTTTGACCTCTAAGACATAATTCTAAAAAGAGATAGGATTATTAATTACTGCTGTGAATTACTAAAATTGTGAAATACTACTGGATAAAGGTTTTAATTTGTAGAGTGGGCCAAGCTTATGTACCTCAGCTAATTTACTTTTTATTTTTCAAGTCCATTCTGCTATCCAAAGAACAAATCAGTTCTGTAATATTTGCAGAAGTCAAATTCCATTGTTTTGTAATAAGCAAACATTACGAAAACTGACATTATTGCTAAGTACTAAAAATATCAACAGCCTATGTAGAAATTAAGAAAATATTTAAAATTAAGGTTTAAACTGATATTGAATCAAAAATTCAGTAAGTTAAAAATACTACATGGTTAAGTCATCATTTGGCCAGACTGCCCAATTTAAAAAGGTGGCAATCAAATCAGAAGTTATAGGATAAAAAAAAATTATTTATTAATCCTATGTCAGATGATCAAAGAAAATTAAATTGGTTTAATAAAAATTTTCTTATTCTTCGTTCATTCCCATGAAACAGTGAAGCTAAAATAGTTGGTAGAGGACCTTTTACCCATGTTGATTTTAGTCCCTAGTTACACAATTTCAAAATTAAGCTTTATGCTTTGTAATTGTGCAGTCTATCTGATACATCTCATGGGATGCAGATCTCACAATGGAGCCCACTGGGCTTTCAGCCTTACTCACCACTGGCCCCACTTTGTGTTTCTCAGGTGCTTTACTTGATGAATCTTGTATTGTACTTAACGAAATGTCTGCAGATTTCAGGCACTCCTGATTGATAAAGAGAGTGACCATGGCCTTATTTACAAGCAGAATAATTTCAAAAAGGCCAATTAGAGACTGAAGATAGAAAAGTACTTAGGAAAGTCCTGTTGGGGATGACTTCCATGGGATAGTCACTCCTACAATCATATGGTAGAAAAGGTGCAAAAACAGTCTAGGGCTGCCTTTATAGAAAAAAAGGCTACTTACTTTAAATAAATAGGTGATAGCCATATGGTCTACTCTGGGTATTTTTACCTGGTTTGGGTATCACTGGCTCACAGAAACAGTTCAAGCCTCTATGTTAATACTTTCATTTGCTCCAAAGCATCTTATGTTCTCTGAACATGCTGGAAATCAGCTGAACAAACCCACGATCAACAGCCCTATCACAGCACCAGGCACAATCGCTAAGAATATATGGAGCTTTGCTAATTTTTACACTGTACGGTTTATACTCATTTAATATGAAAGAGCTAATAGAAAAGATCTGCTTCTACCCTTTATCAATCTAAGCTCCATATAATGTAAAAACATTAAAGTATATGCCAAGGAAAAAATTGTCATTTGAGCTATTTCTCTCACAGCTCATTGTTATTATAGCTGTCAGTTTTCCAACACATTCTTTAAAAATTAAATTGTACATGGAGTACATAGTAGTTTTAGCAACAAATAGCCCATAGCATTTGTACAGCTAGTGTGTCATAAATTGCAGTTTCCATAAAAATATTAAAATCACTGAGCCAATACTATCATAATGAGTTTCTTAAAAAAAGAATATAATAAATAATTTGAAGTGGTCTTCATTTCTCAATGAATGACATATCTCACCCCACTTTGTTGACCGTTTTCATACTACTTTTATACGTTCAATGTATCAATATCAGTGTAATGGAATAAGCTACCAGAATGAGAGGCCTGTTTCTATTGTTTATTCTAGTTATTGTTCTAAGTCAACTATTTCAGTCCAAACTAAACCTTCAGACCAAGTTTAAAACTAGTATGCATCCATTTGTTTATTGATTTCAGCTAAGACAAGACCACAAGTAAAAGGAATTACAAATTACTTTCTTCAGCATATTCCATCACATCATGTAGTTTCACTACCAAGTGAAGTTACTGCTGTCATTCTACCTCCCCACCCCCGACTTTTTGCATCACTTCTACATGCTGATGTATAGTTCTATGCACTCATACAGAGTGCAGATAATTACTTGAGTTAGCAAAAATAGTTAATTTTAATTAAATTTGCTGCTAATCTGCTTTACACAACGAGCCTCCACAACGAGCTATAGCTGCAGAAGTAAGTGACTCAGGGTGGCACCACTCTACATCGAACCATGGCTTTAGGGACTACAGTTGGTGGATCTACTACATGCCTTTGTGATGATTCTTACTTAAGTATATATATATTAAATAAAGATGCACTTACAGAAATAGATCACTTCTAGGTGTTACCAACAGGATGTAAAGTTCACTCCCTCTCCTGGGATATCAGATTGGTTTGTCTTGTCACAGCAGTTTACAAGATGGTATTGCTGTGGAGAATAAATTCATTCTCCTGAGAGCAACAGCAATGCAACGATGCTGTAGTGAAAGCCTAGGTTTTATGGTAAGAAAACACTTTGAGATCCCAACAAATAAGAGGTTCCTCCTCCTCTTTGCAGCTTGTCTGAAATGACCAAGGCTTTAGACCTTTACTTCAGTGGGCTGAAGTGAGGCCTATGTAAGGGCGGGCCTTCATATATTAGTGTCTAAAAACCAGAAAGGCACATCTAAAATTTATTTTCCTTTTTCACACTAAAATGCAGTCTAAATATGAGTGCCAGTTAAATGATACAGATTTTTTTCTTTCCTGAAGAACATACTTCAGTCTGTTTGAAATAGTTTGCTGTTCTCCTCTCAGTTCGTTGATTAAGTCCTAACTCAAACCTGTATTATCTTCCAAGAAAACATTTGGTTTTTATTGGTACACTAGGAATCATATACATAAAATGATTATTTTGCTTTTTTTCTGTGCAGTCCATATATGTCTATGTGTTTAATTATAAAGTAATGTAGGATTTATTAAGCTATGATTTTAATATAGCTTATAGCTATAGCTTATAGCTGGCTAAATTCCCAGTTCATTGTTGCTCGATAAAATAATAGTAAAGTTAAAATGTGTTGGATTATTTTTTGTTATTAACTTTTACACAGAAATATACAGCTTATCACAATCTTAATATCATTATAGAGCAAAGCAGATGGGATGCTGTAAGTTGTACTGACTTTAAGGTCTTCTGGCATAGCATGATAGTCTGTTTCCTGCCACACAACCAAATCAGGAAGACTAGATTATTTTCTTTATTTAGCACCCATCCTCTGATAGGAGCAGAGAATGAATGATCCTTTTTGGAGCAAAGCTTTATCCTGAAAAGTATTAGTCACTGATCTTAGTCCAGCAGCTCAGTATCTAAAGACTTCAATGAATGAGGGCCAGAGCGCTCAGCATCTTGCAGGAGTGAGTCTGTAGTGAAGCAGCCTCTGCAGGAGATGGGATCACTGCTCTTTAGAAATCAGCAGGCGTTTACATTATTCATTTAAGAGTGAAAAAAGTATCCTGAATATAAAAGCAGATTTAAAGTCTTCAATTCATGCAGAGTCTTTTTAATATATCTTAAACTAAACATATGGTGTCCAGGAATCTGGATTGCCATTTGAGAGAAATTATTTTGAGATAGCAAACATAATTTTAGAAACTACAGGGAAGGCTTATCATGCTACAAATTGGTATGACTGTCATCTATAGGTGTAAGGGAGAAGATTCAGAAGCTAAAACTATCAGATGTGCTGTATCTTAAACTTAAATGAAATAACAGACCTTCTTTAATGAACTTTGGGTGAGAAGGGAAAGGGGACTGAGAGCCACTGCAAGGCTGGCAAGAGCTGTAGAGCATCCATTATTATTAAGACAACTGCTAACAACTTCAGAACATAAATAACACATACCATGCCAAAGCCAGTAAGAAGATATTTGTGCCCTTCATCAGAAAAAAATAAGAAGAAATGAGAGATTTATAGTTGTAGCATGGAATCCATGAACAAAGTAAAGGATACAGACTTCATTCATAGTGTTCTTCATTTATAAAACATGACATAGCTTCTTAAAAATACATTACAGTAGATTCCATGAAAAGAAATATGGCTGGGAGAAAAAAAAATTAGAATCCATGGCTGAGAGAGCACTTCCATTTTATTTCATTTAAATTTCAATATTAAATTCTAGTTTGAACTGTCTCAGGATTGCTTGATTCACAAATTCCTTTAGAAATCTTTAGAATACAAAGAATGCTTTCCAGTTATTAAAGAGAGTCACTGGTTTCTGCATTCAGATACATTCAAATAATGTGTCTCTTTAAACTTTAAATGTGTTTCATTGCATACAACCTCCAGGAACGAATGTGCACTTTGGTGCATATGAAAATAGTGATTGTGACATGAAGACGTTTGATATACTGCACATGCACCAATAATTAACTTTCCCAACAATTTATATGCATAGCTGTTGGGTTATCCAAATATAAACTTGCACATATCTTCAGAGCTTGGAGGGTTCACACTTTTGCAGGCAACCTTTCCTCTCCATGAATTCCCATTAGGCCTCAAAAGTGCACTTGCCAGAAGGCTGAAGCTCAGCAGGTGTGGTCTTTCTGTAAATATTTCTCAGTGGAAGTTTAATGTGAACCTCTCACACACATAAAAATATAATACTCAGAGAAATGCTGCTGAGTAAGGATCTCAGATTTAAACCTCAGAGAGGAAGGAACTATGTCTTTTCATATATACTAGCTATGTGTATATGAAAGCTTCTAAATAATTTAAAGGCACAGTTCTAGAAAAGCCACTGTCTTATTCTGGAAGCCTAAAGAAATCCAGGGTACTCAACAATCAGCATAATGTTTCACAAAATGAAAGTTAAAAAGTGCAGATATGTCTTTCCAGATAGGTGCCCTGAAGATTATTCTCTTGGTCTTTACAAAATAATTTGGAGATTAAATGTTGTGCAAAGGCTACGTGTTATTAAAACATATGCTCTCAGTGCATCTTTGCATAGTCATGCTCATTAGGACACAGTAACTACAGTGGTGCTCTTCTAAGAGGGAGATGACAGTTTTCACAGCTTCTGTTCGTGATCCAACTATAACTTTGCCTTATAGCTAAAACTGAATATATCAACATTTGACCTGAGAGCAATTAAGTTTTAACATTTGAATTGAGATATTGTTTAAAGAGAAGTTAAAATTGACACCTTGTAACATAGGGAAGTTACCCTCCCCCTTTCAGCTAAACAATTTGTTCAAAGACCTGAGTCTGGATTCACTGCATATCCCACATAGCTGATTCTTAGAACAAACAATTCCTTTGGGGTCTAAAATGCACACTGGATTCTAACTCAGTTGGAATAAACATATTTCTAGCAGGAAATAAATCAAATTAGCTCAGTTTTGACGCACACACAATCAGTGAAATAAAAGCAAGTATATAGTAGTTTTAATTTCATTACAAGTGAAAACCTATGGTCAGCTACAAGAATTACACTGAAAGATGCTGCCAACTCAGTTATCTATTTTAGAGGTGTGCTACAAGGACCATTACCTCCTGCCGTCTGCAAAATTCCTTTCCAGTCCACCTAAATTTCACTAGTTAGTGTTTTATCTACATCACACAGTGAAAAAAAAATAATCTGGGGGCTCTTGCACTGGAAGCAATTTTTATTTTTAATCCAGACTTATTCTAGTAATAAAAAAAAATAAAAGGCCATCATCTTTAGGTGACTGTTTTAGGAAGCACCTTTATATCTGTCACCTTATGATGGAGAAGCACTATTTCATGTGACAAAGAATACCAACATTTCTCTTTAACATATGCTAATAGTACCACATATATACCTTTTTAGTTTCCTCATGTCCAAACCCACCACCTGCTACCTGCATTACTAAGGATAAATAGATACTAAACCTTATGGAAATCGCACCTCAGCTCCACTATGATTTCTGGGAACATAGCCCACATTCATTGTGCCACACAGACTGGACTTGCTTTGGGACGGGTCTGCATTGCTAGAAGTCTGTTGCCCTTCCTCATCCTTCATGCAGATGTATTTGAAGGTATTTGTATTTGAACCCTTTGTGTTCAGTTTTCTATTTGCCTCTTTAGATTTCTGCTAGGACATCAACTAGCAAACTGTTGTGATCTACTCCTGCTTATAAATTTATGACAGAATAAGCAGACTGCAGCATACAAGGACAGCATGGACAGCCACAATGAATTCATAATTGCCCCTCTGTAGACCAGTGGTTCTAACACACAGAATTAGCATAGTACAGTAGGATCACTGTTGCACTTTTAAATGCCGAGTTGATTCATACACCTGAGCAGCTGAGTAGAGTGCTGAGTGCAGAGGTAGATTGCCACTGTGCTCCCTGCTACAGCTATATGCACACTGTATACATCTCCTGCAGTCTTGATTAGTGTTGGCCTATCAACCATTAAAACAGTTGAGGTAATGGAGGTTCTGTGATTTGGACGAAGACTATGGGCATCAGAAGCAGAACAAACTCTGCCTTTCAGTCAATGGGGAGCTCACACTTCATAGGGAACAAGGGTAATACTTGTACTTCTTCAATTATCACAAATAATGTTACTTTCATAATTTGTTCAATGTCAGGACAAGTGCATGAGAACTATTCCAAGAACTACAGAAAAGACAGGATTTGAGGATTTGAGAAAGTCTTGGCTTTTTTTTAACCTATGAAAATTGTTTTCTTTGCCAAAGAGAGCTTGGCAAAATACAGTCTGACTACATGCTTACAGCTGCAGGAGGAAGGCAGAGTGAGATGCTATTTCAAAAGTCCTTGCAATAGTGCGAAACAAAATAGCAGATTATATTTAATCCAAATATTACATATACATAATGAATTACTTTGATTTACTTAAGATCCCTTAGGAAAGAGGCCAGTGAGCCATTGTAGCTGTTCTCTTTCCCCTAGTAATGCCTCCATTTTGAGGCATGTAGCAGCACAGACTACATGGGCTATATAGAGGTGGGATTTGTTGAAAATCAAGAACATTCTGTTTTTAATGAGATTTAGAGGTTTTGGGTAATGCTATATGAGAAACCCATGCTGTGAAAGTTTGTTAAAGAGTTATGAAGACTCTGTGAGCTGCAATGGTAGGTTAAAGTAACAAGTACTGTTATGTAGTTCTATTTATTTATTTATTTTACATAAACACTCAAACACATTTAGGCTAATGTTTTTCTTTAGGAAATCTCTGCGTACAAGTATGAATCAATAAAACAGCTCACAGAGGTAAGAAAGAAGACACCTGGTTATTTTCCAAGTAAGATATCTAGTGCTGTGAAGTAATGTTTTTACCGGTCCATTCCATGTACTCTACCGAGAATTTCCCATTTAGTCATATTTCGCCCTAGAGCTTGTTTATAACACAAATTTATTTAATTTTTGGTTAATGTTTCCTGAAATAAATAAACTGTGCCCTTCAACTCTCCCTTGCAGTCAATTATGTTAACTAGGACAGCTATTCTTTCGACATTTTATAAGACACTGAAACTCTCATCTGAACTAGGCCACTAACTAATTGCTATGCACAGGCAACAACATCACATTATTTCTGAAACCCTGTCATCATTGTCCTGTAACTGCAAATCCACATTAATGGTGAATTATCTTGTGGGTGACCACTTTAAATGAGAAAATTTGCTCTTTAAACAAAGGCTCTGTTATTCCCTTTCTTTGGCATAACATTAGACAATTTTACAAATTAAGCTCAGAAGAAATAATCTTAACTTTGTAAAAGGACATAGTGCTGTTTGGAAAATATCATCAAAATTCAAAATGACCAGGTTAGTTCATCTTCAAAATATTATCTTAGAAATACAGCAACCTTTGGGGGTTTTGGTTAATGTTAGTTATTGTTATCTGCATAGGAATATTTGTTAGGTGCTTGTTTGTTTCATATTAAGAATTTATGGTGTACGGAACCACTGCATTAAAGCTATAGTATCCAGACCTTTGAAGGCCTCTATAGAGCTGATAGAAGGATCCTATGAATGACAAGGGGAACAGATCTATCAGTGAATAAATTAATGGAACATTGACTGCTCCTACCTGAGTAATCACAAGGTGAGAATCAAGTTAAAAGCGATTGGAGAGAAATGCTCTTCTTTATCCTCTAGTGAAGTGTGAGCTCATGAGCCCTTACTCAAGTGTTCCCTTTTAGTTGCAAGTTTGGTAAAAAGATATAAACAGTAGAAGTTTTCCAATGACACCAAGCTGTATGGTGCAGTCCACATGCTAGAGGGAAGGGATGCCATCCACAGGGGCCTGGACAGGCTTGAGAGACAGGTCTGTGTGAACCTCATGAAATTCAACAAGGTCAAGTGTAAGGTCCTGTACTGAGATTGGGGCAATCCCATTCACAAATACAGGCTGGGCAGAGAATGGATTTGGGTGTGTTGGTCAACGAGAAGCTCAACCAGTATTGTGCACTTGCAGCCCAGACAGTGAATCACATCCTAGGCTGAATCACAAGCAGTGTGGCCAGTGGGTCAAGCGAGGTGATTCTTCCCCTGCTACTCTGCTCTCATGAGACCCCACCTCAGGAACTCTGCCCAGCTCTGGGGCCCCAACATAAGAAAGACATGGACGTGATTGGAGTGAGTCCAGACGAGGGCCATGAAGATAATAGAGGGCTGGAGCACCTTCACTATGAAGACAGGCTGAGCGAGTTGGGCTTGTCCAGCTTGCAGAAGAGAAAGCTCTGGGCAAACCTTATAGCAGCCTTCCAGTACCTAAAGGGGCCTACAAGGAAGATGGAGAGAGACTTTTTACTAGGGTATGTAGTAGTAGTAAAAGGGGTTATGGCTTCAAACTGAATTCTTTGAGGGTTAGATTAGATATTAAAAAGACCTTTTTCACTATGAGGGTGGTGA
>VYZS01083759.1:18602-52211 GCA_013400695.1 Neodrepanis coruscans | reverse complement strand
GGACATGGAAGTTGCCCCCCTACAGCCTGCATGTCCCTCTTTTGAGATCCTGCTGAAATGCTCCTTTACCTGCCCACATTCCTGCACTGCAGTGAGTCATGGGAACAGCTCTGGCTGTTCAGTCCACTGCTCTGCTGCTCTGCAGGGGCTCCACCACTCACATGCAAAGAAAGATTAAGCTCTCCATATGATTAGTTGCATGTTTTTGCTTCTCTCCTGTTGAGAGGCTGTTTCAGAGTCAAATAAGTTTGTTGGTTAAAAGTCTAAGGGGAAAAAACATCCTCAAGTTATGAACTAACCATTGTTTTTGAGCATTTTCTGCCTCCTTGGAATTCAGTGCAGGCAGAACAAACACCAAACAAAGCTCTTTCAGATTCCCAAGAGAGATTTCTTCTTTCCCTAACCTTCTCTGCATCTGCTTTAGTGGAATTCTGTGACAAGTCATAATTATTCTGGATAAAACATTATTTAGGTCCAAAAAAAGAGATTCTTGGAGCAACCTGGTCTAGAGGAAGGTGTCCTTGGCCATGGCAGGGGTTTGGAACAAGGTGATATTTGAGGTCCCTTCCAACCCAAACCATTCTGTGACTCTGATCTGCCTTTTTCTGCTTCTGTGAATGTCAGAGGGTCCATGTTACAGGAGCCACCTGTTAACTGGAACTAGGAAGAAACTTTCTCATGGGAAGTTTTGTCCATAATTATCCATTGTAGGATTTCTTGCAGAGCATCTGTCTCTGGCCCCTCCTGGACACAGGACACTGGTCCTGATGGACCACTGGTCTTACCTGATATGGAAATTCCTATGTTTCTCCTTGAAGTTGTAGTTTCATATGAAATAATTGAGATTAATACTTCCATGCCTCTCCTTTGGGATTCTACACTTGAAAATACAGCTCCTGGCCTCTCTCCCTGCAGGAAGTCTCTCTCCACTGCAAGGCTGGACTTCCAGTGTCACAAATACCACTCCCTCCCTCTGGGGCAGTTCCAGAATTTGTTCCCTATGAGCCCTCACTCCTGCTCAGCAGGTTTGGCTGTAGCTGCTGCCAGGTCAGGGAGAGAGAAGGGCAGGTTTGTGTGGCTGCTGGGGTTTTGTCTTGTTCATTTGCATCCCTTTGGACTGAGCAGAAACAGAGCAATGTTTGGCTTTCCAGGAATCATTGGCTGTTTCCTTTCTGTCCTTTCACAGTGACTGCAAAGTTGTGAACCACGACACCATATCCAAGTGGTAGAACTGTTGCTCAGGAAGAATCTCCCAACTTTTTCTCTACACTTTAAGAAAGACAAAAAAAAAGCACTTTTAAGTTAAAAAATACTGTGGATGGAATAGGCCCTGGTCTTTATTTCCCTGTCCAGCTGCCTGAGGTGCTCTGGTGATGATGGGAACTAATGGGAACAAGGTCAAAAAAGGGTTAAGCTGAGTTAGCAGAACAGACCATATTGGGCTGTCAAAACCAATGAAGTTTGTAAAAAGAATTAAACCAACATACACTCATTTAATAGATTTATTATTTATTTTTAATTTCACAAGAGAAGCCCAAGGATGAAATGGTAATATCTCCTCCATATTTTCTATGGAGACTTTCATGTGAGAACAAAATTAAAAGATGTTTCAGGCATTCCCCAAAAACTAAACTTCGAGCTGGACTTGACATTTTCTACTTCCCTCACCTTGAGGTTTAACAGTATGAGATTCACTCTCCTGTTTGTCCCTGTATGGGATTATATTTTGTGTCCTGGTTGGGGAAAGTACAGTTTAAAGCCTCCTGTTTCCCTTCTCCTCAGATGACTTGCTCAGACAACTGCCTGCAGAAGTACCTAAAGATGACCCAGAGGATCTCCATGAGATTCCAGGAGTACCACATCCAGCAGAACGAAGCTCTGGCAGCCAAGGCAGGACTGCTGAGCCCCCCTCGTTAGAGCAGGGGACTCTGCCTGGACTCAGGAGCTGTGCCAGTGCCCCCTGGGCAGGAACATCGGGGATTTTCTGCTGCTGGGAACAGAGTTCCAGGTGCTGCTCAGACAGAGGGAACCATGGAGGGTTGAAGAGAAGTCAGTCATGGTGGGCTGGCAGTGGAGAATCACTCCCAGGTCCTTTTCACTCCACAATGGAGTGATGTGGATACAGCCTCTCCCAGAGCCCCCAGTCTGGTGGGTTTGGAATTTCAGGGGTGGGGGGAGGGTTCAACTGCCTTTTGAGATGAATCAATGTAACATGGGAAATACACTTTTTTATTTAATTCAAATAAAATCCATGGGAGCCATAAATACATTTGTATGTTCTTTCCAAAGATCCATTTCTGGGACAATCAGAGCAGTTTTGTTTCCTGGGGCCTCTTTGCTCAGCTCTGCAAAGTTCTGTTCATTCCCTGCTGCCTCAGGGTACTGACAGATTCCAAGGATGCTCTGCCAGCTTCCTCCCAGGTTCTTATCCTGTCATTGACAGGGACACAGGATGTCATTAACAGCATTCCCAACTCCTGGGCACATTTTGTTTCCCTGGGGGAATCCACAGGGTGCTCCAAACCCTGAGCCTGAGGCACTCCAAACCCTGAGCCTGTGCCAGCTTTCCCTTTCCATGTTCTGCTGCTGCATGAGAACAGGGAAGTTGGGGAAGCAGCTGGTTTGGGTTAAAAAACACACCAGTCCTTTGAAAGGATCCTGAAATCCTGCACTCAGGGCATGAGTACAGTGGAATGATGGTGAACAGGCACATTGTGCTTTAGTTCTAACTCCTAAAATAGAGGAACAAAAGGAATTGAACACTAGGATTACCCATTTGGAGATTGCAGGTGATGGAGACCAAACCAAAGCTACTTCACAGCATCTACCAGGTCCTGTTGTTGATAAGAGAGGCAACAAAAGGAACAGAAATTGCATGAAATGTGTCCACAGGCTTTTGTGTTGTTGTTACCTGCTCTGTAGTTTTCCATTTCCAGCAGCAGTTTGAATGATTTCCTCCCTGATTTTGTTATTACTACTCAAACTCCCAGCAGTCCAGGCTGTGGATTACAGGCCCCTGCCCTTTGCACTGGACATTGCTCTCCATGGAAATCTGTTCCTGTGCCTTGGAAAGGTGGAAGAAACCAGTTTGATCCCACAATCTCAGTGTTTTGTACAACCCTTTCCTACCAGCCTGGGCCTCATCACCTTGGACTTGGGTGAGGCCTGAAAAAGAGCCCAAATAAGGCAGGAAATCTCCTGGTTTTAATGGATTAATGGGCTAATAATGTTACAGCCCATTAGAATCAATATATCCATAGTAAAGGCTGAAGGCTTTCCTTAGAGCTCTCATTTTGTTAAACACTGGAAAGTAATCCATGATGGAGAATTTCCATTTGATCTTTATGTACAAACAGGTGCTTAGGAGAGGAACTGAAGAATTCAGGTGGTGGGATTAGAGGATTTTCATGTCTGCTGGGCAAAGTGCCTGGAGAATGAATTAAGGGGTTTAAAAAATTTATGATTTTCCCTCATTTCAGTATTTGGGGGCCAGAAGATATTTAAGTATTTATTAAGATTTCCTGTACAAAAGGTTAAGCAAGCGTTAGAGGGACTTAATTTATTCACTCACTCTCAGGTTTGGAGAACCAGTTTTGTCCAAGCTCTGTTTCACTCCAGAAATATGATCTTTCAGTCCAGGTGACTGGTTGACCACAGATGACACAAACACATTTTAGCCTAGAAATAAAGTGTATCCATGGAACTAAAGCATCCAGCTGGTGCAGAAAGCAACAAGGAAAACTCTTAAAAAAGATTAACTCGCTTTGCTGAGGTTCAGCTTTCCTTTGCTTCCATGAGAGGCTGGTACATCCTGATGGCTGCCTCAAATCATGTTATTTGGAAAACAGGACCCCCTAAGACTTTGTTAATGGGAGGTGTGGGCTGAGAATGAGTGGATGAAGTGTTGGAGAGTCTCACACAGCTTTTACCTGGACACACTCTCACGGTGTTGCAGCTGGACTTTTCTCCTTGGAGCAAAATCTCCCAGTACCCAATTCTCAAACATATTTAACAGCCCAAATCAGAATAAAAAAAAAAGGGATTATGGCTTAAGTCCCTGGATCCCAATGGAAAGGGAACTGCATTCAAGGTGTGTGAGGAGGTGAATCACCTCACCAAGGCAGACTGGGTGCAGGAATGGAACCAGGAACAAAGGGTGTTGCTGAGGAAGGAGAACTGAGAAAGCCCTGGAAAAAGTGAGGCAGGGTGGAGGTGGGAGGGGAGGGAATGAGAGGGCAGCCTGCCAAAAACTGGCTGGATGTAACTGAGCTAGTAAACAGACACTCATTTGGAGTGTTCACTGCAGCAGAGACAGGAACAGGGGTCCTTCCTTCCCAAAGCAGTCTCGGAACCCAAAGGCTGCAAACACACAGTCCCTGTCAGCCCTCAGAAACCAGAACCATTTCAGCAGGGAGGGGCAAAGCAGAGCCTCCTTCCAGAGGGCTCTGCACAGCCATCAGATCACTCAGCTGGAAGATTATAATAGAGGCTCCTTGAATCCTCTCCAGGATAAAAGCAAAGCTCTAATTTATGTAATCCCCTGCTGAGAGATCCAACCACTGAGCTCTGTCGGAAGGCAAGAAAAGGAGCCACTACACCTCCTGTGAGGGAGTGTGGGGGAAATGCCAAATGTGGCTTCAGTGCAAGGAGGCAAATCCTCTGTTCTCTGACATACCTGGCTAAGAACTGGAGCTTAGCAACAGCTCTTTTTTCAGCACTTCCCTTAGTGAGGTTCAGAAGTCAGCACATGGCATTTGAGGAATTTAGTTCAAATCTTGGGAACGCCATTAAGCTCAGCTCTGAAATTCCTTGAATGAGTCTGGCCCAAACTCTAAAACCTGGAAAAGCAATTAGAGCTTGTGAACCTGCATCACAACTCTGCACCACAAGACAGCATCAGAAGAACTCTGAATTCTGCTAAATATTAGAATCTTTTTTTTAATTATGTTTTACCTTCATGCTCCTTATTGGTTTGGTTTCAGTTTCTGCCTGTAAACACACAACGTACATTCAGGCTTTAATAGTTCAGGCCTGTAAAATGATGGTCAAGTCCCTTTTTTATCTCCCAGGATTTCTCACACACAGAAACTATTAACTGTAAGACACACAGAAAAACTCTACATCATTCTTAAACTAAAAGGTCTGCACTTACACAGTGCTTGAACAGACCATGGCTGGTTAACATCTTTCCTTCTGTGATTGCATTCCCTGCAATCCAAGGGAAGGTGAGAGGACTGCAGAGGGAGCTGAGCTCCCTGTGTGCACGTTTAAGGTGCTGCACTTGACACACCTCCCCATTTGTTTATGTAACGTGAAGGGGAACTTGATTATTTCAAATAATCAGGGTAGAAGTTCAGTTGGGGCTATTTCTGTATTTTACACATCCTGCCCCTTACTGGGAGAGACAGAGCTGGATCCCCTTCCCCTCTCCTTCTGCCCAAGCCCACAAGTGCATTTCCGTGCCCCAGGAATCTGCCAGGAACTCCCAAGTTGTGCCTGAGGAAAGAGGGTTTCGAGGCTTTGCAGCCTGGCAGGGTTTAACCACCTTATCAACAGGAAAGGGGTGTTGTTCCCCTCTCTTGCTCTGATTTTTCTACTTGGATCTCTGGGAGAGAACGTCTCTGTTTCCCCAGAACACATGGATTCACTGGGGATGGTGATGGGGCCTGAGAAGAGCTGTCGGATCTCCTGCCACCTCCTCCCTCAGGGCCTGCAGGCTCTTCCAGCCCCTTTTTGGGAATCCCATTCCCATGGACTGTCCCTTCCCCTCCAGGGTCCAGCACAATGGTGACAGGGCTGGCAGGTTCTTCACAGTAAATCAGGTAGAATGCACATGTACAAGGCTTTCATAGCAACAGCTGGAATTAGATCATGGGAAGAACATCACTGACCACCCCTGCAAATTTAACTCTTGTCCTGTTACTGTCCATATTGCACCAGGGTGGCCAAGAGGCACAGGGTCACACCAGAAGCACCTGGAGGACCCTGGGGCAGCAAGAAAAAGGGGCAGGATCCCCCTGGAGTGTTCTGAGAGAGACAAAAAGACTCCTGGGGCACAACCAAAGCTCGGGCAAAGCTGGTATTGACCTGCTAAAATGCACAGGGGCTGCCTGAGCCCAGGGAAAGGCCATGGGGAGTCGTGGGGCACCCCAGGAGTGATGCTCAGCATGTAGGAACAGGTTGATGATCTTCAAAGGTTCCTTACAACCCAAATCATCATCCTGTGATTCTCCAGAGACAAGAGAAAAAAATATGGGTTGATTTGGAAGAGGAGACAACACATTTCACCCCTTGCCTGCACATCCCAAGGCCCAGCAAGGCTCTGGGGAAGGCAGCACATGGCAGGGGACATGTCCCCCCTGCACTGGGATATTCCAACAATAAAGGTTTTATATGAAATCAGCTCCAGGCTAAATGTAACATCACAGGATTGTTCAAAGGCACAGGGAGTTGTTACTCTTGCTCAGGGTTTTTGTTCAGGGTTCCCCATAGAAAACCAAGGAGAACTGCAGCAGCAGCCAAATCACAGTTACAAAAATCAACCCCCCTCCTGCACTGCTTAACATTCCTAGAATTATTCCCACAGAATTTAGTGGGACTGCTCTCACACTCTGAGTTAAACATATTCAAATACCTGCACAGACCAACATAAAATTGTGCTCCTCACTAGTTCCAGTGCTGGAACACTTCCTGCTCCCTGCTCTGCCCCTCCATCCCTGCCATGGGATGGCACCCAGTGGTCACCTGCAGAGTGGGAAGGAGAGCATGAGCACAAGGACTCAGGAGTTTGGGCTTTTTAATTCCTTCATTTTGAACCCCTTTTCAAATAGTTTTACACTTTACCCATTCGCAAGGGAAGTAAGTTCCAGAAAATAAAGGAGCATCAAGAGAGTTTTAAGCTGTGCATAAACAAGTGCCTTGTTAAAAAAGGAAGAAAAAAAAAAAGCTCCTGTGCTACATACCAAAGTATTTCACAAAAATTCCACATCTTACCCCTCCTTAGGAAACTGGCAGAGCTGGCAGGAGCACACAAATTAGGTCAGGCTGTACCCAGCTGAGGGATTAGAGCAGGAGGAGGAGTTGGAGACAGCGCTGGGATGGAGACATCGCCGGTTCCTCTGGGGAGCAGAGAGAGAGAGAGAGACATCACCAAACACACAGCACTGTGTCCCTCCCACAGAGAGTCCCACACACCACTGACCAACAACCTGCAGGTTTGCACAGCCCTGACAGAGCTCCAGAGCAGCTCTGTGGGCAAACACAGGCACTGAGTGAGCACTGCAAAGCTGCTGCAGTGACTGCACTGAGGGGGCTGTGCTGGTCAAGCAAAGGCAGGTGTCATCCAACAAAGACACCTTTTCATGTCTAAGAATTACTGGAATGGGATAAGCAATAGAATAAGGGTATTAACTACTGTAAACACGGAGTTGCACAGCTGTAGCAGAACCCACTGTGCTCTGGTTTCTGTTTCAGGGTTCCTCTGAAATGGGGAGGAGCAGGAACAGCAATATAAATAGCAGAGATAATTCAAATTAAAGAGGACACCTGAGAAGTCCTGTTCCTAGAAAGGTCTGCTTTCATAATTAATGCTGCCTTATCTTTCCAGTTTCCTTTACATGACAACACAGGGAGAATTTGCCACTTGTCATTTTGTGACTAATCACAAAACCCTCAACAGCACTAAAACAAGCAGATCTTCAGACCACTAACTCTGTAACCTGAAAAACTCAATTTGCAAATTCCTCCAAAGCAATGGATGGGACTGATAAATGCTTGTGAAAATTCAGGAACTCAGATTTCCAAAACAAAGAAAGAAACAAAAGACCCCCAATAAATCCCAGCTTAGTGGTAACTAATAAAGGTGAATCATTTGAAACTCTCTCAGAGACCTCTTAAAAAATCATCCTATTTGGTGTTAGGTAATATGGGAGAATGACAGATTTTCTCAAGAGCAAGAGCTTAATAGTGTGAGCTAATTATAAAATGTCTTTTTTCCTAAGCCCTGGAATTACAGTCAGTCAATCTCTGGCAACATTCCCTCTGGTTCCACTGCTCTATTATGTTCCTCACATCTCCAGAGGTGGCCTTTATCCTGCAAATAATAAAATCCCAAGCACAGGGAAATAAAAATAACCAAGATTTTAGTTCCTAATTTCTGCAGAAGCAGGGGCACAGTGAAGTTAAACAGCAACACAATTCTGTGAACTCATCCATCTCTTGTTTCAGTTGGTCAGTCTGGCTCTGTCAGATTCATTTCCAGCCATCAAACCAAACCTGCTCTTTCCTTAAAAACAAGACAACAGCATTTCTTAAGACTTGGTGCTGTAAAAGAACCCAGTAAATGCTGCCCAGAAAATCCATCTGGCTGCCTCAGCTGTCCAAGAATATTTTTAAAGGAGAAAAGAAGAACATGTCACAAAAACATTCATTTTTTAATGTGAAATTCCACCTGGATGACAAAGAGAGAAGGCTCTGTCAGTGGATGGTCTGACTGAGGCAAAGGAGTTGACAGACCTATGAATGAGATTCTCCTTCCAGCTCCACATCCATTCTGAATAATTTTGGTAGCCCTTAATACGTGGCTCCCTCTACAAAAAACAAAAATACTGTTTTTAAAATTTCTATTCTAATCCTGCAGCTTTAAAAAAAAATTGGATTCAAGTGTGCACAAAACCAAAAACAATGGAGAAGGGATTTAATCACCTTTGCTGCTGCTGCCCTTCAAATCAAAGATGTTTGCTGCTCCCTGTGAAGGTCAGACACATTTTGCTTCATGAAGACACACATTTCTTTGCCCTTGTTATGCTTTTCTTTCACTGATAATTAGTACAGAAAATCTGCTGAACCTCTGTTGAAATAATGTCGTGTTATTATTGTTCTGACAATTTTGCTTCTCCTGCCTGAGCTGTTCAGACTGATTAAGCAAGAGAAAAAAAATCTGATGGAGGAGCCAAAAACAAGCAGAGACTTAACTGGGTGTTGCTAAACTTTCACATCAGAGGGAAAATAAAAACTCATTAGTACAAATGTAGCTGTTATTATGGAAAGAAAGTAAAAACTGAAACAAGTAGGAAAATTAATCTTTTCTTACCTTGCATGCAAATGTTCCAAGCTTTTCCCAATTTTCAGATACATCCTCATACAAAAATCAAAAACCTCCCAGAAATATGAGTTCTTTGTATCAATTGCAGCAGGTGAAGGAAGAGTCCCATTTTCTTACTGCCTTCTTCTCTTTAACAGTGTTTGATCTCATAATCTTTATTTCTCTTACCTCCTAAGGAAGCTTGAAATAACAAGTATCATTTTGAGTAAAAACTGTAGGAGATCAGGAGGCAGAAGAACAGCACAAAGACTGCCAGGAGGAGGATTTATTTTTGCTTGCTCCTGTGAACACAATACCTGATCTCTTATTTAAAAAAACCCCAATTCTCTATCATCATAATTCTGTGTCCTCAACAGCATAAGCTTTCATAGGCAATGGAAGACACTCTGGAATTTATTTTATGTCAACAAAGCATCAATAAGGGGATTAGAGTGAAGCTGGAAGTCATAGATCTTATTAGGATTCCTTCTTGATTTCACCTTCAATCCAGGGTAGCCCAATAACACCCAGTTAATCTTCTTTTCTCTGTGTTGTCAAACATCACAGGAAATTGCTGTAATAAGCTGGATAGCTGGAAACTTCTTCCCAGAAAGATAAAACCAGGGAAGTGACATTCTAGAAGGTTTTCCCAGTGGCTTGGCAGGAAGTCCCCCTTTGCCTGCAGGTTTTGTGCTCTGGAACAGCAATGTCAGCTGGTTTTGGGGGCTTGGGTGTCTCTGATGAGCACCAGTGCCAGGTGAGCAGCTGGGAAGAGGAGTTAAGGAAGCAAGTTCCCCATGTCAAGGAGCAACCATCCATGAGAATGGATTCATGGAATCATACCTTCAGTGTTTTAAACACTCCTATGAGACAGGGAGCAGCAGTTCAGCTGAGAACACACACTGAGATGGGCAGAGCTTCTCCTTCCTCTGTGCTGAGTGTGTGCCTGTGCCTGTTTAAGGTCTCACACAGTGGGCAGACAGGTTAGATATCTGCACAAGATATAATTAATCCTGTTATTTCACCCCATTTTCAATTTGCTTCTGCAAATATTAAACATGTGACCCACGTTTACTTCCTTTTAAATGAGTATTGCTTTTTATTCATAAGCTATTGTGAGATTAACAGTAAAAGTTAGCTCTGGAAAAAAGTCTTTACAGTAAATTTATGGAGATTAATTTCCCTATTTAGGTTAAGTCCAGACATTTACAAGAACAATCACTTAAATAAAAATAGAATATAAAGCCTATGTTTAAAACATGGCCTTTATTAGCGCTGTCTAGTGAGCTCCATTTTTATCTTACATTGAAATAGTTCTGCTTTGCTTAAGAAAAGACAGAAAAAGTGCATTTACAAGAGTACTTTTTCTTTAATTTTCTGCGAAAATGGAAGGAATTGGAATCACAAGTTGACAAATGTTGTAAAATGAAAATTTCAAGAAACATCAATTTTAGTAATGCTACGCCATCACTAGTGTTTCCTTCTGACCTTCTGCCTTGGGAACCAGAGTATCCTGATATACAGTCTAGAGCATCTATGTTATTACTCTACAGCATATTAAACACAGAAAAAGGGGCCAAGGCCCCCTTTCAATGTACAAACATGAATAAAAAAATTGATTAAAAAAATCACTTTTATACATAATGTATATGCAAACTGTTTTAAATACATGGTTTTGGAAGAGTTATTTACAAACTGTATCTGCCCGTGGGACAATCCACAGACAGAGCACACACAGTTGCTTCACTTTATTGTTGCATCTCAGCTTTGGGAGATGGGAATTTATTCGGCAGTGCAGCAAACAGGAGAACCTGGGACAAAGTATCTCAAGGGCAACCCGATAAATTTTGTTCCTCCAAACAAGGTTTAAGTAACTAGGACTGCCAAAGTTTCCAAATCCAAGTTTAGTTTAACCCAGATGCCTGCTGACAGATCTGTGTGGTGGAGGGTTTGTAGACAGACCCATTGGAAGTACAGGAATGGCTACTGGATAACTCCTCCTGAAGAGCCAGAACTGATAAGGATGTTTTATCCAAAGAGTGAACTAACCTAGAATTTTTTTTTTTTCCAATTTTATTAATATTTTAAAAAATACATAAAAATACAACATCCAATGTCTGAATAAATATATTTAACAAGTTGCAAGATACCTTATTTTACACAAAAATTTCAGCTTTAGAAATCTTGTTAAATAACTTCATTGTTGTTATATATTTCATTTTTCGTCTTTTTGTAACAAAATAAAAACTCTGAAATTACATAGAAAAAAGACAAAATATTTTTGTCAAGGGATAAGATAGTCCACTGAAAACCTATTCACAATTCCACTGTAAACATTAATAAACATTAAAATATTTGCATAATTGTGTGCTCAAAAATTCTATAAAAAGTGGAAGACTTATTACAACTGTAGTTTTCAGTCAACTACACTTCCTTTCACAATTTATTTTGTCCCATTTACACCTTTAGAACTGGGCACATTGCTGAACACATACTTTGGCAGTTCTGTATAGCAAGTGCTTCCACAAAGAGGAACTACTCACCAAGAGTTACCTACAGCTCGGTGAAAGTGCAGCAGTTACTCAGTTCTTTTGGATAATACTCTGATGTCTGCTTGGTGCACTTGCTTTTTTAAGATCACCCTAGAACACCTGAATGCTTCATTGGACATAACTTTTCAAATTTGATAAGTGCCCTTTCTCTGCTAAGAAAAAAAAAAAGAACAATAAAACCCAACAAAACAAACAAACAAGAAACAAAAACAAACACAATGACAAGGATGTCACGTTGTGCCTACAAACCTTCAGTTACCAATGAGCTTGAGTTCTCTGAACAGTAAATTAATCAAAAGAAGAGGGGAGGAGGGGAGAACAGGTACAGTCCAGCAGTGGAAGAGTGTACAGAATATACTTGGCAATGTCAAACCAGTTGAGTGCTTTCTGTGGCTGAATTTCAGGGTTTATGTCCATGGCAGCAAGTTGCTGGCAAGGCAGAGAAATGTGTATCACCTGCATTCGACAGCGAGCACGTTCTGGGGAGGAGACGACGACGACGGGCTCATTCCAGTGTCTGAGGAGGCAGAGGACATGGATGCTCCTGCATGTGACACTGGACACACAGAACAACACATCAGCACCACAGCAGCAAAGCACAGGGCATTAACCTTTCCCTTCCTATTGAAAATGTAACTCAGGTGAGTCATTACAGTGACTGAAAACTCACACCAAGATTTCAGTAGGAAGCCCAAGCTTCCAGTACACAGCTGTAAATTAGGCAGTAAATGTTTCTGTCAGGTTCAATTCTGAAAAGCCACCAACTTTCTAAATGTGTACACAGACAGATGGTAACACTTATTTAAAAAATATCACCATTTAAACCCCAGTTGCACTGAGTTACACATTTTCAAACAAAGTCACTTCTGATGGGAATCATAAATCAAAGTTACCTTCTCTGTCTTTCTTTTTTAATCGTTTCCTTCTCCTGTCTATGGTTGCTACTTCTGACTTCAAGGACATGTAGTATTTTCGTATCTCCTGTAGTTTCTCTTGTAAGAAGGAGATCCTTTCAGTGCTGCTCATATTGTCCAGTTCATCTAAAAGTGGGAAGAAAATCAAAAGTGATTTGAAACAAATGAATGCAATTCTTAAAGAGATTGTAGAACACAGCATGAAAGATAACACCCTTCCAGAACTATGCCATGAAAGGCCCACATGTAATTTAGAATCCCCAAATTTGCACCTTTTGGTTTCAGGACAAATTTTCTCATAAATTGAAGTCAGTTAAGGAATTCTTACTGAGCTGGAAACTCCACTTGTACACTCTGGGTGCAGTGTTCTGGTGGTGGTGCTTTTCTCTGTGTTTATCCTTCTCCCCATCTTTGATGTGAGGTGAAACCACCCTGGCAGGTGATCGAGAAATCTTCTGGGGTTTGGATGCATTGATGTGTTTTACAGGAGTACATTTACTTGAACTGTCCAGGACAGGAAGGTCCTCACTGTCACTACTTTGACCTGCAGAAAGAAGAATTTAATTTGGATTAAAAAAAATAATAAAACAAACCCACCCTGACATTTTAAAGCTTGTGGTTATAATAAAAAAAAAATGATTAAGACAGAAGTACTTCTTGCTCAGAAGATCCCAGAATGAACCCAAGGAAAAAAAACATCTCAGATTCTATGTCTAAGCTTATCAGACACAACGTGCCCTGAAGTCTCAAGTGAATTAATTGTTGATGCAGAGAAATCAAGGGCTGACAGGGCCTAGTTAAAAAGTGAATCAAATTTCATGTCGAAATAATAAACTTATCAAAATTAAAATATTAGTTCTTCAGTGCTCTATCTTAAATCACCTATTTTGGCTTTCTAATATAAAGCAGACACTAGAATCCCCCTTTTTAACAACTAACACTGTAATACTATAAGTAAATAACACATGATTGCATACAGTGACAAAACTGCTTTATACATCTAAAGGAATACATCTGAAACATGACTAAAAGCAAGAAATTTTAACATGTAACAGAAAATTTTAAGCTGATATATTCAAGTATTTCAGATTCTCACAATAATTGCAAAGTTTTCCACAGGCATGTTAAATATGTCTGAATGTTGTAGGTCAGATAATTAGTATTTTAGTTTGATATTTAAAAATACAACAGTGCTGCCCACAGGGGTTAAAAACACTGACTCACTTATAAAATCCTCACCAAAAATTTTGTGATAGGACAAGGGAGAATGGTCTTAAACTGAAGGAGGGCAGGGTTAGATTAGAAAGAAATTATTTACTATAGGGGTGGGGAGGCCCTGGCACAGGCTGCCCAGAGAAGCTGTGGCTGCCCCATCCCTGGAAGTGTTCCAGGCCAGGCTGGATGGGGTTTGGAGTAACCTGGGACAGTGGAAGGTGTCCCTGCCCATGGCAGGGGGCTGGAATGAGAGGGGCTTTAAGGTCCCTTCAACCCAAACCACTCTGTGAATCTATGAAAAATGAACTACAGAAATATAAAAATCCAGATTTCTGTATGAACTTAGAAAATAGTCACATACTTGAGAGAAAAACCACCTAAGTCTCCTTTGGCTGAAAAGCTACTTTAGCATCACTTTTCTGTACTTCATAGATGGCAATTTCTTCCCCCCCATGTTTCAAGACTATAAAGGTGTTCTGTCCCTAATTCACAACCAACTGAACATATAAAAATCAGCACTAAGGTAAATATTCAGTAACTGCTAATATAAACAATGATTAAAAACTTCTTCCTAATATCAAACAGCCATGAGATTCCCCACTAACACTGGTACCACAGAGCCTGGGAGTTCCCTCCAGTTTACCCCAAATAATCATGATGAATAAAATTAAAAAACCCTGACACAGAAAAGTCTCATCCACTGGAAACAGCAGGTACCAGTGAGAACATGTTTACAGGACAGGACAACCTTCCTCCCCCTCCAGGAATGTACCTGTTCCATTCTTCTCATTTTTGGCTGCAGCACTAGTTCGCTTTGGAGTTCGCTTTTGTTTTTTTGCCAGTGTTCCACTATTGCTGTCACTGGGTCTTTTTTGACCTACATGAGAAGAAGAAACAAACACAAACAAAACACAAGACACCTCAAATATTTCTGCTACTAACAAGGCTCTTTTTATAAGCAACAAAGAAACAGAAAACCACACAAGCTAAAAGAGTTGGGGGTGTTCAGCCTGGAGAAGAGAAGGCTCTGGGGAGACCACAGAGCCCATTCCAGCCTAGAGAGGCTCCAAAAACTGGAGAGGGGCTTTGGACAAGGGCATGGATTGGCAGAACAAGAGGAAATGGCCTCAATCTGAAGGAGGGCAGGTTTAGATTAGATACTGTGAAGAAGCTCTTTATACTAGAAGGGTGGCGCTTTTCAATACAAAGCAGAGACTAGAATCCCTTGCTTGAAGATTAAAACTGCACTAATATAAATAGGTTTGGTTGTCCAGGAAGGCTGTGGACTCCCCATCCCTGGAACTGTTTAAGGCCAGGCTGGATGGGGCTCGGAGCAACCTGGTCGAGTGGAAGGAGGGTGGAACAAGATGACCTTAAGGTTCCTTCCAACCCAAACCACTCTGTGACTCTCTAAGCAGAAGATAAAACCAACCAGCAATTTTTAGGAGCGACACCAGAGTTAAGACAACCCTGGACACTGATCACACCAGGAAAATGCCTTTTCCCAGGAAATGCTCACCTTTCTCCCCACTCTCTCTCTCCTGCCCAGCAATGCTACAGTTGCTGGAGGTGGTACTGGCCTCAAAGCCATTGGCAGACTCACTCTCACAGAGCCCCTCCTGGGACTCCTCAGCCACACTCTCCACCTCGATGGTCACATCACTCTCACTCTTGATGCTGCGAGACTCGTCCTGGCTCAGGGCCAGGGGAGAGGCCACCGGGAAGCCCGAGGGGACGGCAGAGCCTAAGGCAGAGGGGTTGGAGTTTGGAGCACTGGGGTCTGGCTTCTCTGGGATTGTGTCTTCACTGCTGCTCTTCTCCTTCTCGTCCAAGTCATCCAGGTCAACTTCATGGCACAGCAAAGTCTCAGGGCCAATCTGAGGCATCGTGTCATCCTCATCTTTCAAGGGGACGCTGTCGTTCGCCTCAGCGGGACGGTGGAAGTTGTCATTCCTCAGCTCCTGACTGTGTGGAACTGATTCTGCCACCAGGGAAGGCATCTCCTCGTTTCCAGTTCTGAGGGACTCCTCAGCATTCCTTCCTCTACATTCCTCTGCTCCACTACATTCATTGGTCCTCTCTTCAGACACAATATTTGGCACTTCCATCTCACTCTCTCGCCGATTTCTCTTCTCAGGTGACGCCTGTTCCAAAGTTTTCCTTTTCAAAAGCTTTTTATCCTTTGTAGAAGGTTCTGTTTCACTTTCAGTAGTGCTGGAAATTTCTTTACAGTCCAATGAAGACCCATCTAATCTTTCAGGTTCTGTAAGAGAGTCATTTGCTCCCTCTTCTTGGCTTCCTGGTGAAATTTTAGCATTCTCTGAAGAGGGATCTTTTGTCTTGCTCCTTCTCCCTTTTCCCTTGGGTGATTTTTCAGCCTCTCTTTTAATTTCTTCAATTTGATCCGTTTTATTTCCAAAAATCTGAACAATTTGTTCACTTTCCTCAACTTCCAGTTTCAGTGTTTCTAGTGGCTGTACTTGAGTCCTGTCATTTTCTTTCAATGCATGAGGGATCTTTGGGTTTTCTTCATCTAACTTCTCATCACGGAGTTTTTCACTTTTTTCCAGTTCTGAATCTTCTGGAGAAAATTCTTCATTCAAATTCTTCTCGGGTGACTCATCTGCTTCACTGTCAGAGGTGCCAGAGTCTAAAAAAAAAAATTTAAAAAGAAGCAAAGAGCACCCTAAGTAATTAATTACAACACAATTCCTTATTTGAGCCACATAAAACCCTCTCTCTTCTTTTCACTTATCTATGGTGTTATCATCAACGTACAATAACAATTCCAAACTTCAAAAATCCTGTGTTTTTCAACACACTGGCTACAGTTCCTGTTTTTACCTACAATTTCTAGGAAACTGCAACAGCGGAGGTACTGTCAGAGTTCAAGGAGCATCTGGATGATGCTCCCAGGAACAGGATTTAGTGGATTAGTCTGTGATTCTCCTACTCCTGTTTCCAAGTAAGTCAATATAAACAAATTACTGTTTACAGAAGCAAAAACAGTTTACAGATTCCCATGACCTGGGATCTACCTGGGGATGTTGCCTCCCCCACTTGACATTACAAAACCAAAAATCAACACTCCTCCCCTCCATGCAGCCCCAAACAGGAAAAAATAAATCCCAAAATAAAAAATAAACCCCTTCTAGAATGGATATTTCATTAATAAACTTATGTACAACTGATGCACCACACACAGAGCAAGCACTGGTACATTACCAGATTATTCAGGGATCTGAATAATCAGAGACAGTGATTTCACTTCAGTTCTTGTTCAGAGAGCCTTAGAAATACCAAAGGTGTTGCTGCCATTTGTGTGTAATTAAGAACTCTGCTGGATGATGTAGTACTGAGGTTGAGGACTTAATTACCACAACAAAGACTATCACTACAGCACTGGATTTGGTCTGTTCAATACCAGGACTGAAAGGCTCTGGCTAAAGATTATGGAATGACTTGGCAAAGTCATTTCCCTGCCTCAGCTCTTCTGTGAGCAAACTGTGCTCCTCAGCAGTGTCAGCCCAGCCACCTTCTCAATTCACAGGGAGAAAGAAAAAAAACCAACAAAACCAAAAATGTTAAAAAAAAAAATTAAAAAAAAAATCAAACCTCTTTTCAGAAAGGTACTGAAAAAAACCTCCAAAGTACACACAGGACTGAGATCACTCACCGTTTGATCCTCTATCAGAATCAAACATTCCTGAGCTACGTCTCGTCTGCCTGCGAGGGGTCGCTAAAATTAAAAATCGAAAGAATTAATTTTCATGGAGCAAAACCTCAGCCAAAAATGTGTTTTGTCCCAGTGCCTGGGTGAGCAGGACCTTAAGGCTGCAGCCAGGGCCTTCAGCACTGCAGGACACCAGCCCCACATGCACCTCCACGCCAGAACACGAGTGCACCAGATGTACCTTCGCTTCCACCGGGGAATGGTGGGGGCTCGGACAGGTTGTTCCGTGCACCTCTGGCTCCTGATTTACCTTCACTAGTGGGTGTTTTGGACAAGCTGCAAGAAGTGTTGGAGGGAAGAGTTGATTTCAGAGGGGGCCGCCCACGCTTTGATTTTTGTTTCTCCTCGTCCTTCTTCTCGTCCTTGTCACCGTCTTCTTTGCTCTGAGGACAAAACAATGAATTTTTATTGATGTTTCACTGCTGGTGACCAAAACTCCTTTTGCTCTATTAAAGAACTAGACTGTGGACTGAGTACCTTTTTTTTTTAAACAGAGGGAAAAACAGTGATTTTTTGTTAATGTTTCCCTGCTGATCATCAAATCTTTTCTCCTTCTGCTCTGTTAAATAAAACTGGACTGTGGACTGAAAAACTTTTTTTTTTAAAGAGGGAACTGTGCTGGTCATTAAATACTGTACTACAAGAAAGTCATTGGAATAATTACTTTTGTTTTTTTCTTCTGTTTTCTCTTTGGTCCTCCTTTGTCCACAGGCCAGATGATCCGATCAGCTTTCACCCATTCATCGTATCTGAAAGGGAGTAACAAGATGCTGTTATCACTTCACATAAAAATGTGGTTTGCAATATGAGGATTAAAAGACTTGAGTTACAGAAAGTATTTATTAATGAGAGGTAGGAAAAGCTCCAGGCCAGGCTGGATGGGGTTTGGAGCACCCTGGGCTGGTGAAAGGTGTCCCTGGCCAGGGCAGGGGGGTGGAACGAGATGGGCTTTAAGGTGAACATATATTTACACACAGATGTACTACCTGGCATTAGAAACATGAATTACATTTCTAGCCCATAAAAACAGTCTGTGGAGTGAGGGAATGGAGTTGCAAACTTCCCTGTCTCTTGCCAGCAAAGCACTGGAGCTGTGGGGACTGAGTCAGCTCCCAAGTGTGTCAGTTATTTCATATCACACGCATCAGGAAGTTTTCACCACACCATTGCTCAGCAGCAAAATATACTTGGTGCTCCTTAAGATCTCCTGAGATATTAATAAGGTAAAGAGACACACTGAAGTATCTGGGGAATATCCCCACACACAAACTTTCTGTTGCCACAAAGACATTTGCTTATTTTACTGAGAAATACCTGGATTTGGAACACCTCAAGTTAGACACCAGAAAGGCTGTATTTTTAAGAGTTATCAATTCTGTGGTATTTTTGTCTACATCATCACAATGCTGACAATTTCAGCAATGAAACAAGCCATTTCCACAGCAGTGCTGAACAGAAAGACTGGCTGCCAGTAGCATTTGATGCATTTTCTTGTGTAGTTCTTTGCTGCTTAGCCCTCTCCTACCCTCTCCACAGGTACCAACTCCTCTTTACAACCACAGTTAACACTCAACACAAGAACATATTTCATTGCCAAAATTCCTGTGCTTCACACACTTCACTGTAGATGTGTTCACCATTATCAGTGACCCCCTTAATGAAAGGTCTGAGAGTGCTGGCACAGCAAATGTCAGGGACACTCCTGTAAGGAGTGAGGATTACAAAGGTGGATGAGAAGTTGGCAACATAAAAGTTTCTGTTTGAATGCAAAACCATAAACAAAATCACTGACATTGAAAAGTGTAAGAGAGTCAGAGCCTTTTATGTTGATAATTCAATTTGAAGCCAAGACACTGATCACCTTTCTCTTAATTTTCATAAAACCCCAAATTCTTCTCCAAACAATCTTTTTAACAAACAAAGAAACAAAAGGCAGTTTGTTTTCCTCACCTTACATTCCAACCATAGTAATGAACTAAATACAGAACTTCTCCATCATCAATTTCTGTGCTTTTAATACTGGCTTCATAAATTTTTTGAGTCTTTCCACGGCCATATTTTACTTTCACTTTGGTTCCAGTCAGGCAGGGTTCTGTGTCCTCCTCATCCTCTTCACCTTCTGTTTCTCCTTTGTTCTCTATTTCCTCTCTGTAGTAAAATGTATTAAAGTGCCCATTAATTAGTGGCAATCAAGTTTTAACATTTAATGAATGTAGGCAAGCTAGAAAAAGGCTGCAAGAAAAAAAATAATTCATTTTCTGCACCCTGCATGTTCTCTGAAGCTTTAAACCAACAAAAGGACTTAGGGTGAATAGGGTTCAGTGCCAAAAATATCCAGAAAATTGTATTATAATTTAAACATTAATTTATTAAGTGTACAACTACCTCAAAGCTTAAATATTATTTTTAAATGAATATTTTGATAATTCATAGAGGAGTAAGTTATTTTAGAGTTTGGCTTCTCAATAAGACACAAAGAACTACCTTCAGTTTTTAAAGTAGGTTCGACTGTGACACACAATTTCTTCTACAGCTATAGTTCACAAATTGCAGTGAAGTAAGTTTAAATTGCCATCATGGTGATCCTCCCGTGGATACAAACATTATTCCATTGGAAAACAGTTGATCCAAGCTGTTTAACCAAGACTAAAAGTGCCTACACAGCTCTTATGAGCTGTATTTACCTCTTATTACACCTATAGCTAATATTAAAATAACAGATGGATTTTCAAGAATTACAATCTAACCTGTTTCTGCCTGTAATTCTCTCCCTATTTTAGAGTGAATTTATAATAATGTAAAAGTTAAACTAAAAAAAAGTCACCAAAAAAGAAAACACTGGCTTTGCTTTTAATGAAATGTATTTGCTGGCCTTCACTGTAAGATGAATTATCTTGTTGTGGCAAACAATTAACAGTCTGACAGGCAATAAATAAAAACAAGGAGCCTGGAGCTTTCCCCAGCCATCAGGAAACACTTAAACAAAAGCACAGGACAACAGGGATTTGCCACTTGTGTTTTAACTGCCCAGAAAAGCATCTCCAAACTGCTCCCCACTCACACAGCACCTGGCACAAGGACAGCAGTGGTGTCTGCAGGGACAAACACCAACACAACCCTGGAAAATGAAGTGACAGTGAAAAATCCTGTCTGGCATCCACCTGAAGAAGATGCTCCCATGAAGCACAGCAGCCTCTACGAGCTTGAAATAAAACTGGCCCTTCCCTGCCTGGCTGAGGGAATTAATTTTCTGATTTTCACATGCCAGTAGGATCTCCAGCTCTGGATCCTGGTTGGAGCAGAGCTCCTTCAAGGCTCAGGCACTCAAAGGAAGGTGGAACAAGGCAGTGTTTACCTCTCCCTCTGCCTCTCCTCCTCTTCATCCGACTCCTTATCAGAATCCTCCTGTTTTTTGATTTTTTTCTCTTTTTGCTTTGGTGTACTTTTCCTCCCCAGTGGAGTTTCATTTTCTTTCTTTTCGGCACTCTCAGGTGTTTCCTCCACATCTTTGTTTTCTTTGTTACTGTCTTTTAACTTGTCTTGTGTTTTATCCTCTTCACCATCTTTTTTAGCAGGGGTTGCATCCCGGGCAAGTCTTCTTCGTCCCTACCACAGAAATAACAGCAGGTTAGTGACTCTCCCAATTATTTTCTCTCTATTTCTCCAAATCTCAGCAAAAGAAGTGAAACATTCAACTCCTGGACAGAGGAAAAGGCTGGATATAACACAAAAATCAAAATATGTTAAAATACTAAAGCTCAAAGTTTTCTTATCTGCTTCATTTGGAATGAAGAGGATAAGTTTCTGAATAACTCCTGGAGGATTTCAGGACATTTTTTTGGACCTCTGGTTTGTTGTTCTGACAGAAAGGGCCAGAATGTCTTGTTCAGCCCCAGCAGCAGCATAACTGAAGTGCCTGCACAGGATTGTTGAGAGAAAGAATCTGCCTTTCAGCACCTTCAACCCCAAGAGCCACTTGTGGGGATCACAGACAGAAACCCATCAGACTTCAAACAACTCTGAAGTACATTTTCAAAAGGTACTTTGAGTAGTCAGGCAACTGCTGCCTGGGAATGACTCTTGGGGATCTAGTACAGGTTTATTATTTTATTTACTGAAAATCCCTTGATAGGATCACTGCTTTTTAATGATGTATTTTATATATTGTGAATGCAAGATTAATTATCCGAAGGTATCCAAAGGTGACAGTAATGAAGGCACTACAATAATTACAATTCACAGTAGTATAATGTTAAATACTTTGGAAAAATAAATAGATAGATAGCTGGTAAACTAATTAATAAAGCAGTAAAATACATAACCAAGTATTTGTTAATAAATCAGCAAAATGTAGCCAACTACTTAAAAAAGTCAAAAAATTCTTCCATTATCCTCTCATGGATTTTCTCAAAAAACCCCACAAACAATAAATGAGCCATCTAGGAACAAAGTTAATGCCATGTCAAGAAGTTCACTGAGGCTGATAAAGCTTGGAAAAACCACTTGGATTTAGGCAAAAATCTACAGCATGGAAATCAAGACAACACTTAAGTGTTTCTCCCTCTACTTTTGTCTCTCTATTGTAATATTCCAGTGTTTCTTTTGTTGTTAGATGTAGTGAGATTGTGATAAAAACCAACTCAGAGAAATGGGTCTTCCTTTGACTCCTAAAGCTGTAGCAGCCCTTTGATATTCCTGCTTCCTTCCAGAAAGCTCCAGGTTCCAGGTACCTGTGGAAACCCCCACCCACAGCCAGGAGTGTCCTGCTGTGTTTCCCTGCTCTGATGACTCACAGCTCTCAACCCATCCCTGAACCCAAACACAGCCTGAGCAAATCCCATGGATGGTGTGGAACATGAAGGAATAATCAAAACTGATTATACTTACAATTAACACTCACAGAACCTACCCTTGTACAGGAACACCAATTCCAACATGCACAGGGAAACCCCACTAGGAAAAGTGTTCACTACACAAAGGGGTTTTGGTAAGGACCAAACACAAACCACTTCAAACCACTCACCCTCGGGGATCTTAGTTCTATTTCTTCTTTTTCACTTTCACTGCTGGAATAATTTTCTTCTGCTTCTTTTTTAACTTCTGTTGGGGGCATTTTTGGTTCCTCTTTTACACTTTCCTCCATTGGTTCCACGTGTTTCTGTGTGTCCTCTACCACTTTTGGTTCATTGTGGTGGATGGTCCTGAACTGAATGTTTGCAGAACGACAGTACTCCTCAAAACCATACAGATACCTGCAGACACACAGGGGCCTCCATTTAGCATTTCATGCTTTATTTTCTATTTATTCAAGTGCACAAAACCTATTTTCCTGCTCAGTAACTTCAGGAAAGGAAAAAAAATAAAAAGAACAATCAACTGTATAAACCCAAATAAATAAAAAATAAATAGCCAGAGAAGATTTTGAAATTAAATTATTTTGCACACAAGTGAAATGGTGAGGAAGAAACACACACAGGTGCTTCCCACATATTTCACTTCATCCCCATCAAGAATTCATGACAGTAAAGCCATGCATGAGCTTGTCCTCTGGTAACTGCCTGTGTACACCCTAATCCAGAGAGATGAATAAACTTATTCCTCAAAGAATAAATACCCAAGTCACAACACACCATCATGTGTCCAAACAACATTATTATTTCCACTGCAACCTTGTACACATTTACCAATCATTCTTTTTATGATAAACACTCTTCTTTTTAAAATACAGACCTTAAACACGTGCCCAGTTCAAATCCCACTGAAGATAAGTCTGAATATTTTCATCTTCATCAACTTTAACATGAGTTGAGCCATTAGTCATCCCTATTTCCAAATTTCCTTAGGTTCGAGTCAAGAGAACCTCATTCTTCCCTTTTACTCAAAAAGCCCAATTGTTTCTTGTCAAACTTCCAGGAGGATAAATAATGAAAATGATTTTCATTTAGAAAACGAGCTTGAAAAAAAAAAAGTCATTCCTAAAAGGTTTCCATTTCAAAAGTTAAAAACACAACTGAAAACCAAAGGTCAGAAGAGAAAGATTTATACATTTGTTCATAACAAGTAATGATTTTACTGCTTAATACTGTCAAATCCACCACAGCAATGCACACAGTCATGCCCTAAAGCCACTGTTCTACAAATTCTGAAAAGATTGTATTTATCTGAAACATGACTTTTTTCCATTTTCAACATTTTTCAGGAAGTTAAAGCAACTGGTATAAAATTCTCCCCAAAGCATCTGATATGTAGAGACTGAGGAGGTTGTTCTTGTTTATCACCATAAACTGCAAAGCTACATTTGTCAAAGCTTACTTTATAAATTTGGTTGTTTTACTCTGAAATGGCCTCAGCACATGCTGAAAGTGAATGTGTCTTGGTAAGAAAATGAGCAGAATTCTCACATATTGGAGCAACAGGAACTGCTGCAGCCCTGAGCTTTCCCTCCTCTCCTCCAGTGTCTCAAGCCTCAGCCCTGGAAAATGCTCAGAATTGTTCATTACCTGAAGAATATCAGTTGCTGTTCTATTAAACTACCAAAAATTGCTGGAATGTTGTAAAGCTATTAAAAACGTGGAGAACTGTTTTCACCATTAGACAACATGAACTTACTTTCTATAAGCAGTTTTTACATTGTAGGAAGCAGCTGAGTTCAAAATAGGAATGCCAAGGTCCATATAAATTTGCTTCCATACAGCACCACTCTCAATCTTTGGGGGGGAAAAAGAAGAAAACAGAAAATTTTCAGATTTTGTTAACCAAGAATATAAAGGAATCTTATCTAACACAGCCACAGGCCACAAACTTTTAGAATCATAGAAGGGTTTGGGCTGGAAGGGAATTTAAAGAACGTTCACAGTTTCAACTCCCTGCCATGGGCAGGAACACCTTTCACCATCCCAGGTTGCTCCAACCTGGCCTTGGACACTTCCAGGGATGGGGCAGCCACAGCTTCCCTGGACAACCATTTATAGCTATGAATGGACAGATTTAGTTCAGGAAAACATCCAACACTTACATTGTCACACCCACCCTGCTGATAAACCAGTCTAAAAAGTTTGAAGAGATTAAGGTCCTTGTAGCCCAGAACAGGTGGTTTATTGATAGGAGTACCTGGATAAAACAGACCAGAAACAAGAGGTTATCCCAAAGAACATTCCTTCAGCATTCCTTTAGCATACATTTGATTACCAGTATCTTCTTGCATTTTAAAATCTGTATTTAAGAGTTTAAAACATGTCCCAAGCCAGTAGGTTCCAATCAGCAATTAAGGCTTCACCTTCTTTTGGGAGCATCACTCAGCTCTGGGTGGTTTATCGGCCACTCCAGTTTATTAATAACCCCATCCCACTGCTCCTGTGCTGGAGGAAGGACAGCCAGAGCTGCAGGAAGCTCCAGAGAACACCCAAGGAATGCTGGAATATAGGGATGTGTGAAGAGATGAACTCAAAACACTGTGGGCTGAAAGGAACGAGGAAGAAACAGGAATGTTGGATCAGAAAGAGACACCCAGGCCAACTGTCAGACTGAGAGAAAGCACACAGCCCTCATCAGATGGGAGCACTTGGGACAATGCCAGGGAAAAGAAAACTCCAATCAGATGAGTGGCAATGACATAAAGAACAATAATTACTTGCAAAAGGAGAAACCAGAAGTGACTTGGGGCAAGTGGCTGCATACGCAGAGAATAATCCTCCCAGCAAGGAGGGACATCAAACCTCCTCCCTGCTGCTGCTTATCTTCCTTCATCTTCATGCAATTATATTTGGAATCATTAAAACAATTTTAAAGGGCTTTGGGAATACTGTCATGATTACGTGAATCAAAACACTCACACTGAGAGAACAGAATGTAGAACAAATGTGGTGGGAACAGAAATCTCACTGTAAGGACAGAGGGGGAAAAAAAAAAAAAAGAGGGAAACTGGGAGGGGGAAAGTCTCAGTCCTGGAAAAGTCCTGCACATTGCTCACCATATACTGACTTAAAGAGTGTCGCCTGGACTGAGACTTCAAACTCAATGCACAAGTGCCTTCACAAGGCCCTGACATGGTCCCTACTTGGTTTGTAGCCTGTGAGTGCTGAAGAAAGGGAGGGAGGGAGGAGGAAAACAGAAAAGAGGGAGGTATCAGGCCACCTGAAAAGAAAATTGTGGATTAGCCCAGCAGCAGAGGGATTCCCCCCAGCTTAGCCTTTTATTCCCCTAAAGCAGGTTATTCTCCAGGAAAACTGGAGGCCTCAAAATTACACTGGATGAGCTGCAGAACACTTTGCTCTGCAAAAAAATGATCAATTCCTAAACCTGTGATAAGAACTGGCAACACTGAACAGACCTGGAACAGTCTTCTGATCCTGTGGTCTAGAACACCCCTCACTGGAAGGGCTACAGACCCTCTTTTACAAAGGCAACTTCATTTTAAAGCCACCCCCAAAAAGAAAAGGGGGAAATATCCAGACACTACAAGCACTTCATGTTTTACTCTTAGCTCTGGTTATTTCAAATTCAAATACATCATTAGCTGTACTACCAGCTACTACAGAAAGAACATATTCAGGTCACTTTTTTCAAGGAAAAATGAAGAAAAAAAAGGTCAAATGGCTGTAGTTGCACTATATAATTTACCTCCATCAAGACTGCTGCAGGACAAACACCTAAATGAAACACAGTATTGAAATGGTGACTCCATGAGTAAAAGGAATAAAATAAATACACTCTAAAATAGACAACACTTTTCAGGCTTGAATATACTAAAAAAAGGGGGGGGAAGGCATGTGAGCAGCTGAGGAACAGAAAATCTTCCATTTCAGTGTCAGTCATGCAAATGTCTTATGCAACAGCAGCTCTCCCAAGTCAGCAGGTACATCCTGCTCTCTATACACAGCACATGCTCTTCTGACATCTGTCTTATGCCAAGACTTCAACATTTTTTAACTGATTACAGTCTCATTAAATTCTATAAGGACAGACATTTTAAATAACACTATTTTCTTGTTCTAGCTACAGAATAAAGAAGAATCTCTGAAGTTTCTCTATCCAGGTGTCACTGCAACATCTCTGCACGATTAGGAGAGTTCTGCAAGGACACTGACAGGGGCACATCTCCCACTCTCTGCTGGTTGGATTCCTCCATCCATGGACAGACTCCTCAGGTTCAGTCTGACATTAACAGCAGCAGAGCTCCCAGCCAGGCTGTCACAACAAGAAATCAACCAAGGGTTTATTTAACAGGGATTGTTAATATGAAAAAAGGCTTTGTGAAAGCAAAAGAAAACTGAAACACCTCAGGGAGGATTTGAGTTTCCTTTGAGTGCTGTGCCATTAACAAAGTGGATTGGAGATTAAAAAAAAAAAGAAAGAAAGAAAGAAAGAAAGAAAATTCAGTGTTACCTCTGTCTTCCATAAACTTGTAAAGCTGTTGGAGGAAGTTGTCCCTCTCCTCAGGATCAAGCTCTTCCTCAGGCTGTGAAAACCATAAATGCAAGTCATAAATGAAAACAGCAAATATGCAAAGCAACAATTTATTTGTACAAAAGCCTGAGAGCAAGAACTGAACCCAAACCACTTCCCATTTGGCTCTGCACCCAGGGAATGGTGAAATATGCAGGAAAATCTTCTCATGAAACTGAAGTGGTACCTCAGGAGGAGAAGAAAAAAGGCAGGTCAGGGAAGGCATCAGTCCATGACAGAAAGAATGTGAGACCCACAAAACGAAAACACCAAGACACTTAACATACTTCTCTATCACAGAAGAGGTTTGTTATTTACAACTGAAAAAATCCACAGGTTTTTGGGTTGGGTTCTTTGTTTCTTTGGGGCTTTTTCACTTAACTCATCTTTCTCAGCCCACCTGCAGTTAAGGTTGCAGCACAACCCTTACTCCAATCGCTCCTGGTTTGATGCTCCAGACAGTATTTATTATTACAAATTCCTTACTTTTATCTTTACAACTGAAAGCCTCAAAGAGATGAACACTTACAAACTCAATGGGAACCCACAATGTGAAATAAAGCTTTTCTTTTAGTCAAGTGAAAATCACTAAAATAAACATACTGGTGGGTGGGAGGAGCAGGGAGAGGAAATAACATCCACGTATCTTTGTGGAATTCTGAGCTTCTAGCAGAGACCAAAAGAAAATAAACCCTTTTCCCTGCAATGCCTCATGGATGCCACTTTTTCCCTGCCAGCCTGGCAGTTTGCACAAGGGAGACTGCAGCTGTCTTGAAGGAAAGACGCAGAGAACGTGTCAAAAAATCTTATCATTACATTATTAAAAATACCAGGGAAGTGACAAGCAGTTCCAGAAGGAAACCAGAAGAGCAATTTAAATTTCAGCCATCTCTGCAGCCTGTAAACTTGAAGCTCCAAGGCAGGAAGACAGGCAGGGAAATGGGAATGTATGTGCTGGCTGACCCATCTGCCCAGCAGCAGAATGAATCCCAGCCCTGCTTCCCTGAATCCTGAGCTCCCAAACCCACCAGGGCTCACCCACAACCAGGCAGAGACTCTTATCTGTGTCTTACTTTCCTATTTTTTTCTTGGGGAATAACTGGAGGAAATGAAATGTCTAATCACAATGCTGTACAGCATCAATTACTATTTGCTGATGGCACATCACAGGGATTATATAAGGAACCAGTTATCTATAGAATTAGTATGTTCTTCCAGGTTATCAAGTGAAGTATTGCTATAGAAACCACAGCCTTTTTTTCTCTCCATCTGAACTGCAAACCCACTTCAAGATCGAGAATTTTCTCCCATCTCCTGCAATGTTTGCTGGGTAAAGGCAATATGGGCTCCAGCTCTGCAAACCAAACACATGTAAATAACAGAAAACGTTCACAAATTCTTCTGAATAGTTGAATTAAAGCCATTTCTTCTGTGTGGGCACAATGCCAAACCAGAACTGTAGGTCAAAACAGCAGAACATGTAGGTTAGAAAGAGCTCTTGCAGTCAGAATTTAACCATTTCACTGAGTGTTTCCAGCTGAAGAAAAGCAAAAAAGGAAAGAGGAAAAGCTTTCCTTACTTACAGGGTAGGGACATAAAACCCGGCTGCAATATTCCCCCACCTGTGAGACATCCCAAATCCTGCACCTGCTTCTCCCTGCTGGGATCGGAAGCCCTTGCCAGAGGAGTCTGTGCCTGGTACCAAAACCAGAACAGACACCAAATCCTTCTGGGAAGACAGTGAATGACTGTGCCCATGGAATAAATCATGGATCAAAATGAGAAAGATCAGCCCCCGATGGATGCACTTGTTGCAACATAAGAATACTTGGATTCTTTTTAAGAGGCCATTTTTTTATCAGCGTTATCTGTTTGGAACTGGGCAGAAGGAATTCCCAGGAGTGTCTGCTCTTCTGAGTTGCAGTTTTATTTTAAATACTTCAACCATCATCTAAGTTGCTGTACCAGCAACCTCAACTCTGCACCCAAAGTCAAGGAAACACCTGAGAAATGTTGGTGCCACGTCCTGGGATCAGAAAGGGACTGCAGCTAAAATTCCCAGCATGGATTTCCAGCAGGAACTGGGGTGACTCTGCTACTCTCCAAAACCCACTGCTCCTTCCAGGGATTTATGCCCATGTCAGACTGGGCATAACTAAGGTCACAGTGACAACTCAAACTCAGTTTAAGAGAGTTCTGCCTCTCCATTTCATTTTTTCCTATAAAATTACTGCAAAAAAGGGGAGACTGTAAGAAAAGGTGACTCCAAGTGAGAGGCAAAACAACAAGAAAATTTTAAGTGGCAGAAGTTCAAAACTGAGACCTTTCTGCTGCTCATCCAGTACCCACAAATAAATGCAACATGTGAAAATCTTTCAGGATGAAAGGCTGAATTTCATTCAAATAAAAATAAATAAAAATCTCCAAGATGCCCTTTTTCTCATTAAAAGATTGAAATTTTATGGGTTTGAAATATCATTTTGACTCCTCTCCCAACCCCTTTCTTACTGCCTTCCAAGTAACACAAACACTGTTCATGTGTTTTGTAAAATTGAGAATAACAACCAGCAAACAAACACAGCACAAAACACACAGAAAACACAGAGAAAACTTGTAACTGGCTTTTGCTTCACTTGGTTTTGAGCCACTTAATTCACCAGGAGTTTTGCCCCTGTCCTTGGCAGGATTTTAAACAAGAATGTGGCTCCTGACTCATCATTTACTCCACAGAAAGATGTTGAAGCTTCTGTGGGCGCCAACCTTTGGAGCTGAGTGGGAGCACAAAGGATGAAAGAGCTTCTGCTACAAAAGAAAAGAATGAATCTCTACCTAAAGCATGCACACCATAAACTCAGTCAATATGAGGTGAGGCTGCCAGGGACAGAGCTGTCTTTTATGTTATAAATAGACTGACAAGACCAAAAAACTCTTCTGAGAAAGAAATGGAAGGCAAGAGGAAGAACCCTGTGTTCAGGATTGGGAGTTCAGAGGAGGATGTGATCAAGACAAGCTGCCAGCATCAGAGTTAATGCAATTTTGTTGTTTCAAAGTACTTCAATGCCTTTTCATCACTTGCATATTTGCCTTCTGATGCCAAGTTTGAACACTAATTAAGGAAATGAAAAGAATTAAACTGATTGCAACAAGTTAACAGCTTTACACCATGTGGAGATGACAGTGGTCTGAAAATGTTAATTTCCACCACCCAGAACCAGAAATTCCACCATCCTCACACCAGTGACTCACTGCAGAGCTCTGCCTCCCTTTGCAGTTCCTCTGCTGCTCTTTGAGGCACATTCTGACAATTTACCATAAAACTGTGAGCAAGAAAGCCTTTGAAGAACTCTGGTGCAATGGGAAGGTGCAGGCTGTGCCTCACAGCAAACACAACTCCTACAAATGCACACACACAGGAGGAGGATCAGGCACTAATGTGCAGCTCTTTTTAAAGGATGTTCTGTGTCTTACACACAACAGCTGCTCAGGGGGCTTTACAGACCATACAATCATGGTTTGGGTTGCAAGTGACCTCCAAGACAATCCAATTCCAACCCCATTCCACTCTTTCAGGTGGCTCCAACCTGGCCTTGGACACTCCCAGGGATGGGGCAGCCCTGGCTTCTCTGGGCAACCTGTGCCAGGGCCTCCCCACCCTCACAGCCAGGAATTCCTCCCTGACATCCAATAAACCACTTCTTTCCTGAGATGCTACTTCATTAACTTTGAAATTACTCTTTTCCTGTGTTTAACTTTTTAAAGGCAGCTTTTTCTATGTTATTTTAAAATACAAACAGGTTGCAACAGACGTGGATGATCTGGGTGTCACTTCAAGTGCCCTCCCACAGTCACTCAGAGAGAAGCCTACACAGGAAACAAGAATTATTCTGAAACAAAATGCATTTTAATAGTTGACTCCTGGTTATTTGTAGGAATCTGGAGCCTCCCAAAATACATCCTGAACTTCTGAGCTCAGTGCTAATAAAATATATGGTAATGCCTCATCATGAGAACTGAAACCTTTGCTTATTTGCAGAATGGGAACATTGGAAAACGCCTCTGGCATCTTCCCTTTTCAACAATGTAAAGCAACTGTGGCTGATGTTCCTTGGTGCTGTTGTGATGCAGGAACTGCAGACATGACATGAAAGCACCCAAATGAACACACAGCCTCCAGGTGACTGCCAGGAACAAGCCTAAAAGGAAACTCCCTCCAAGCAAACACCTGGAGGTGCCACAGCTCTTCCCTCCAGGAGCCTTGGAGATTCCAGGAATTTTTTTTTCCTGAGCAAATTCCTTGCCTTGACTCTGATCTTAAGTGAATGTATCTCCTCAGAATTCACACTGCAAAGGTATTTCAAATATCTGCACATTAAACTCTTCATTCTGATGGAATCACAAGGGCCCACAGGGAGACTGAGAGCCAAAATCAAATGTTGCCTCCACATTCCCTTGGAAAACAGGGAATATTTGACTATTTTAACTTGAGAAACAAACAGGATGGGTTGCAATGGATTCCACAGCTTCTCCCACAAGCACATTTACCTGTCTGGAATCCTTTGCTTCACTACTAATTTAGATTATCCTCTTCTTCTCTGACAGAACAACTTAATACAAACAAATAGAGTAGTAGGTATAACATGTTCTGAATAAAAATCAGGTAATGTTCAAAAAAACTTCTCTTTCAGTGTGGAGATACTGGGGTTAGAGGAGTTTTTTCTTCCCTCTAAGCTGCAGTGCAGTCCTTGAGTGCCATATGTACACTCCAAACACAGTTAATTCTCTAATTGTGACATGTTGAAAACTGGACAAGAACCAACAGCAATATCCAGATTTTTATCTGAACTGAAACTAATTGAGTGATTCTTAAAATTTTCATTTGATAAAGCACCTCATTCTATAGTAGCCCTGGATTTTTTTTCACTTTTTATGGCACAAGCTGCTAAAACCTTAACTGTTAACGAAAAATAATCCTGAGTTGCTCCATGTGCTGCCAAAATTCCAGCAATCTGAACATGCTGAGCAGCATCTGTGTACTGAAATCCCTGCTGGAGTCAATGACAAGAACTTTCCACACTGTCCCTCCTTCCTGGGCCACTCTGATCACCACCAGTGAGGAGCAGCAGCATCTCCCCCAACCCCAGAGTTGTTCCCACTCCTTGGCAGAACAAAAGCCACCAAAGAACAGCCCTGGGAGCCTGGTTGGACCAATTCTACCAACTCCAAGGTGTCATGAGAGGCAGCACAATTGCAAAGACAGTCTGTGTCAACACCCAGTTCCAGATTTTTAACCCAGCCACTGGAAAAATTAGAAGCAGCCACAGCAGATCTCTCCTGCTCCATTATCATTATAAAAGATTCTGCTTCAGAAAAAATGGGATCCTTTCCCTTCCAGAATTAGACTCTTGTGACTGACTTGATCCTGTGGTTTTATATTAAGCAGGTCTGTGTCCATCTGATTATTTAATGAAGGCCTGTCATGGCTGGGCAGCAGCTGGACAGGCCCTGGCAGCAACTGCTGTGCATTTCAGAGCAGGGGAGAGGGGAAAGGAAGGGATTTTTACAAATCTCACCCCCATGTAACAATGACCTCACTCCCAACTGCTGCTCTAAAACAAAAAGTCAGCTGAGACTATTCAGGGAGAGGATGGACAGAAGCAATTTTTGACCTTGATTAATAGAGGAGGAACTCCACAAAATGTAAAATTCCTGTAATTCAGGTGAATGCATTATTATTATGAATTATTATACTCAAATACAGGCCCCCAAAAAACCCTTCTCTTGTCGATTCTCTCTGCAATCAGTTTTTCTGCCTTTCCAAGGGAAAAGGAGACAGGAATGATGACAAATTCCCTAAATGCTGTCTAATTGCACTATCTGGCATGGCCCCCTATTAGAATATGTATTCCAACAGCTGAGTCAGGAATCTGATTTACTGGGCCATGGTGACAATCCTGCTCTGACATAATCCCCAAAGATTCAGCTCCATCAGCTTCAGTGTGGGGGATCTCACCTGATTTTTACACCCCCACTTCTCACCTGGAAATAATGGATTCCACAGCTTCTCCTGTCAGCACATCCACCTGCCTGGAATCCTTGGATTCACTGCTTTACATGAACATCATTCTTTAAAAAATAACCGCAGTTTCTTTTACAGGAATGTCTTTTTTTAATTATTATTTTTTAATTTTTTTTTTAAACCACCAAGCTTCCCCCTCCCCCTTCTTTGTTTGAAACACACAGCATTTTATGCAATAGGCAGGAAAAATGACCAGAAAAATGGACACTAGGGAAGTGGTACAGTAATTCTTAGATTTTTGGTGGCTGGTACTGTGCAATTTTAAGCAGCATTAGCACAGACAGAGCACCACAGACTGCAACAGTTCACACCCTGCAAAATGTGGCCTATTCAGTCTTTTTCACTGCAAACACAGGGAAAAAAAAAAACCCAGAGAATTTTACATCCTGCACACATCTACCTTAGATTTATCTAACCACACCATCCCACCCAACCAGATATCTACTCCATTTTCCACAACACTCTCACCCAGGCACAAAACTCACACCTAAAAATAGACCCTTATTGTCTTTTCCCTTTTACCTGGAAACATCTCCCTCGTCTCCCGGCTCCCCCAGGCAGTGCCCAGCCCAGACCCCCCCTCCCAACCCCCC
>VYZS01083759.1:0-18216 GCA_013400695.1 Neodrepanis coruscans | reverse complement strand
CACACCCCCAGCTCTCCCAGCCTGTCTCCAGAACAGAATCACTCCAGCCCTCAGAGCACCTCCTTGGCCTCCTCTGGACTGACTCAGAACAGATCCAAGTGTTCCCTGTGCTCAGGATGCCAGAGCTGGATCCAGGGCTCTGTGTGGGGTCTCACCACAGCAGAGCCCAGGGGGGAATCCCTGCCCTCTCCCCTTTGGATGCAGCCCAGGACACAGCTGGTTCCAGGCTCCCAGTGCACACCCAGCCCATATCCAGCTTCTCCTCCACTGGAATCCCCAAGTCCTTCTGCTCTCAGCAGTTTCTCTCAGTCTGAACGTGCCCCAGCTGTCAAGACAAAGTCCATCCACCTGATTCCCAGGCTCACCCTTCCAAAGGTCAGTCCTGGACTGCTCCAAGCAGCACCTACTGCTGTTCAGGCAGCACAGGCTCCAACAAGCCTCAGCAGCCCCTGGGCATGAGCTCATCACTTCTGTCAACCTGCAGCTTTTGCTCTAAAAGTTTGTCTTTCTGCTTTTACATCAAACTACTGTGTTCAGAAACAGCAGTTTTCTTATACAACCTACATACAAGGAAAAATTCTAAGAAAAGAAAGAAAACTACAAGAGAAAAACACAACATGACTTGCATTTAAGGTTGAAGTACTGGTGAATTATTACTCTGCTCAGTATAACTCTTTTGATTTTGCCCTTCCTTTTGATCCAGAACGTTTCCCTCTTCTCTGCCTTGAATTCTTAATTTCTGAGATCTGTCTCCAATTCCTGCACTGGGTGACAAGAGGCAGCCACTGCTCACAAATCCCCATAAACACAACTGTAGCAGAGGGAAGATGAACAGGACTGAAAAGACATGGAAGTGAGCTGAGTCGGAGAGTGAAGTGCTGAAAGTGAAGGATTTTCAGAGCAGCAAGTTATTAAATTATCTGAAGAGCGACTGACATTGCTCAGCCTTACCGGCACTTCCTCAGTTTTCTCCTCTCTTTTTTCCTCCTCTTCATCAGTTTCTGCAGCAGCTCCTTCCTCCTCATCACTGCTGGAGGACTCCAGGATTTCACTGATGTCCATTTTCCAGGCCCGAGGAACCCCCCTGGTGCTGAGGAACGTGGTTGCCTCCTGCAGCCCTGGAGAAGAAAGGGCTTTACCTCACCCTCAGCACTCACAGAGCCTTCTGCATTTCCTTTCCACATCCTTGGAAATCACAACACCTCCAATGGAATGAATCCTCCACAGACCAGGCACCAGGACTTACTTTTTTTGCTCTTTTCAAAGTATCATCAAGTTTTAGGCTGCAAAAAACTGCAGAGCACTGCCTGAGATGTGACACCAGTGTTTGGAAGGGAGGGCACACACACCCCACGGAGGGAGGGAGGGATGGCACAGGCTGAAGTCACACTTGTACAATGGAAATACCTCGAATTCTTTTGCTTGAAGAGGTGCTTCAAGGGGGAAAACAACAAAGCAAAGCAAACCCAGATAACACTGAAATTTGCCCCTCCATCACCACGAAAGATTTTAATAAAGGAATCAGTTCTAATACCCAAGAGAGGGACATTGCAACAAACCACCCAGTGGTGCTGGAAAAGAAAAGGCACCACTTTTTAACAGCTGCTGATCAAAAAACCCCCTCCAGACTCTCAACTCTCTCAACGTTGGTCTCAACTCCCTTGTTTTTTGAAAACATTAGTACCTTTGGTTCCAAAATACTCCCTGGTGGCAAGGAATGTCACAACCCAATTATGCTCTGCACAGGAAAAATGTCCTTCTCTTCAATTTATCTCAAACCTGGCATCTGATTGCTATTTTTTTTTTGCTGTTCTAAAGTTCTTGTACTGTGAAACAGCTATTGAGGAGAAAGTAGAAGAGAAATGATTAAGAATTACACTAATCAATCAAATCCACTTCAAGCTTCCATTTGTAGCATGTTAAATCTTTTCTTGTTAAGGAGCTGTTCCACACCTTTACTCAAAACAGAGCAACTGTTGTTGAGTGGGGATTTTCATCGTAATTCTTAACAAATACATTTTAAATATTTCTCCTTAACAGACTTCATGTTTTGATGGATTATTGCAGTCACATCACCCATCCCTCCAGAAACCAAATTCTGCAGCTGTATTTTTAAATCAAATATTAATCACAGGCAAATTGTTATGATAAAGTTCACATCTTGCTGTCTGGGTATTTTTAATGACAAACACAGTGTTTTGAGCAACAGCATAAAACTATTTCATTGCTCAAAGACATCTCAAATGCACCACCTTCAATCAAGTAAACAAGATTTCTACCAAGTGCTATTTTAATAAGGCAGAAGCTACAGCCCAAGTTTCTCTAATTTATCCCATTTACAATTCACAAAATATCCAAGAGCAATCATGAGATATCAACAGCACATCGCTTATCTGCAAAGGTTAAAAATACTATCGTATGAGATTATTTAATTTACCTTTTTTAGGAGAGGACTCAGATTTTGGTAAGTTTTGAAGATCTAGTTCTTTAATGTCTTTTCTTGCTATTGAGTAACTGTAGAAGAATAAGGTTTTATTATTATTTTTCAATCACAGAAAAGCAGGCATTTGACTTAGAAAAAACAGCAATTTCTAAAATTTTCAAGATTTATCATCCACTTGCAAGGTCCTTTCTAAGAACTAAATACATGAGGCACCTGTTATTGTAGGTCCTAAAACAAGAGTGAGTCACCCAGAGTAAGTTTCCCATCTTTCTTTGAAACTCAGATATTAAAGTATCCCTTAAATAATCAAGGAAACCTTGTAAAGCTTCTGTATTTTAAATGCTTACCCTGCACAAATTTGCAAAGGTAAAACAGGTAGGTAAAAATCATTTCCTAAACTGAAAATATTCACAAGAATCAACAGCTACTCTGAAAAACAGGAATCCAGCTAACAGAGAAAAGTCCTCTATTTCCAAATTTTCTACTTGGCACAGACCAACAGTGCAGCCAACTCCCAGATCTGCACTGATGAACAGCTGATTTTGATTTTCAAATTTACAGAAATGTTCTCACAGCAAAACATATGGAAGTTGCCCTGTTCTAAAGTTATAATGAATTTTTTTCCCTTTTTTTCATTATTTCAGAAAATCTGGACAAAAACCTCAGGAATTAGAGGCTGCCATTTTCTCAAGTTAAAGAATAATAAATACTGTGGGGGAAAAATGTACAGAAGAGCAAGTGCAGATGTTTTAGCAGCAACATTCTGCCTTCAGAATGCAGAGCCAGGCCTTGTCTAGAAGGCCCAGGACACATCTCTACTTTAAAGGAATTAATTCTTCAGGCTCTTGAAATACATTTCAGTGACCAACTCCTCACAACCTGCTCAAAGTCATGGCTCTCAAACATCACAAACTCTTCACTTTGAAAGAAAGAAGGTGGCAGCTGGATTTTGGCAAGGAAGGTTTTAGTTGTAATATGTTGAGACAGATGCAAAACAAGTAACAATGAAGAGAAATAAAGGGAAACAGCTTAAAAAAACCCCCAGTCCTTGTGCTCTTATGAATATATAATTCCTTAAGTAAGACACACATCTCTGTCTCTCCCTGTCTCCCTTCTGGAGTGGAGGATGGACTAATAAGACCTTTCTTTCTGCAGGAATCTTGCTCAGATTCTGTAAACATTTTCATGAACAAGTCACTTTAAATTGTATTTTTTATTAAAAGAAGTAGATTAAACCCTTATGAACTTTGTTTTTTTAAACAGCTGTGGACATTTGGGCACTGCAGGTACGAGTCAGTCAGATATTCAAACCACAACAGACACTCATAAAAGTAATAATTAAGACATTAAGGGAAATAATTAAAACCAAAACTCACAATTGAAAGGACAGAAATGATCTAAGGAGTAAACAACTGCATTTTGGGGAGTTTTTCTAAGTTCTTGATCTCTTTAAGTGAAGCAGCACCAGAAACTTTACTGATTCAATGGACTTTTCTCATCACACCCCATGGAAAGAAGGGTGAGGAAGCACAGGAGGAGTTGTCTGGGAAGGCACTGGGAATGCCAAACGTGTCCAGAAAATCCCACCCTTCCCTTTTGGAAGACACAAATGTCTTCAGCAGCCACATGGAATGAGTTTCCCATTTTCCTCCACACACACACATCTCCAGGGGAGCAGGGACTTACAATTTGGAGTCTGCAAAGGACCGAACCAAACACTGGTCCTTCTTCACGGCCACGTCGTCGTTGCAGCTGGGAGACACCACCTGAGGGATCAAACAGACACTCCTGGTCACCAAAACCAAAAAAGCTGCTCTTAAAAGGAAAGAGAGACATCAGGGAAACTGCTGTTTCCCTGTCTGTTGCAGTTCCCAGTTCTGGGAAAACAAACCTACTCCAATTTTTACTATTAAAGTCACCAATAGTGAATTTTAGGAAGAATTTACCCCAAACTTTTAACTCAACTTGTTATGTACAAGCCAAAAAAAGTTTATAAATTTCATTTGTAAACCCCAAACCAATCTCCTGAGGTCAGATCATGGGATCCTGCTCATTCACTCTGCTTTTATTCTTTTTCACACAAAACCTGGTTAAAGCATCTATTTTAAAAGTCACAAACCCACTTATTTTACACCAGCTTCTGATCTTCAACATTCAGCTGAGAGGAAAGTTGGTTTTTTGGTTTGTTTGGGGTTATTTTTGAGGTGGGGATCATACAAGCCAGTGTGAAATCCAGCACATCCTTTCACACCAGAATTATCTCTAAGTCTAAAAAAGTGACAAAAATGTATTTGTGTCGCCACAAACAGAACAAGTTCACATTTTGCTCCAGACCCTACACAACCAGAAAACATCAAATGCAAACACATGGCCTCTAGTAACTTAATCCACTGCTTAAGAAACATGTTAAATTAAAATCTGTCATTAATGCTCCAAAATAATTTTCTTACAAACAAACACAGCTCTACTGGGTGACAGAAGATCTGCACTGAGCTTGTCTGACAATGCCAAAAAGTTTGCTGTAGGAAGTAACTTTTAAAATGTACACACAATATTTCCTGTGCCTATGAACAATCTGCAGTGTCTGCCTTGTCTATTGATTTATTTAATATGTATTGATTACCAGCAATAGCAATGAACAGCTGTATCCTGTACTGACAGTCAAATAAAAATAGAGTATCTGCTGTTGGTGTCAATGAAAGCTTGAGAGAAACAGGAAATTCATAAAGCCAAGGAAGAAACCAATCATTACATGCAAAAAAAAAAAAAAAAAAGAAAAGCCCACTGCAATTAAAATCCATGAATCTGGCTCCTCTTAAATTGGCTGGGAGTGTTAAGTCCTAACACATCTTATTTTTAGAAGGAAAATATCATCACACACATTCTGAATGCAGCTTTGAACGACTTTAAAGCCACAGAACTGCGAAATACACACAAACGTTAATTTTTGCTTCTCCTCCACTTCACAGACACAAAACATCTCTATTTTTAGCAAACATGGCAGCAGAGCTGAGCCTGCATTCCCAGCTTTGCTGCAGGAGGGACTCACCAGAGCTGGATACCAGTCTCCCTTCTCGGAATTACAAGTCACACTCACGACCTTCCCAAGCAACTCATCGTTGAGGCGCCTTTTGTCTTCATCCTCCTCCTCACTGCTCTCCTCTTCCTTCTCATCTTCAGTCCTGCAGCATCAAAATGTCCAGGGGTTTAAAGTTCATACCTCAAGTTACTACTTGAAAGCAAAACCTGCTTGCAACCAGGTTTTTCTGCTATTTTGCAAAGCTTCAAAAGCAACGTTGAAGTTTTAGGAGCTGAAATTGCTTGAAATGCACTTAAATATTAAGTGCACTCAGCAAGAGGAATTTTGTTGAAGTTCTTTCCACGTGTTTTACAACAGGTTGGAATTGGAGACATGAATCGTGCACAGATATGAAACAAAGGGAAGCAGTCTCTACTTTAGAAACTTAAAAGCACTTTTTTTTTCCTTTGTGCAGTATAAAGGTTAAAACCCCTATGTTTCCTATCAGATGAAAGAAGTATAAATGTTCTTAAGGGCACTACGAGCAAAAAATTCTTGAATTTCATGTCTGTGCACAACCACAGACAGAGCACCACCAAAACTCACACAGGAAGAGATGATCTTCTCCCTCTGTTGGATTTCTTCCCAATAACTGGAGTTCCAAAGTGCTCTGGATTGGTCAGTGGCAGTTGATCAAGTGTCTACATAGAAAAGGAGGAAACAAAATGAGTTTACAAACAATAATTATGGTTTAACTACTTGGTTTTTACTCCCTGCCCACCACTGTCTTACCTCACTCTCTGCAAAGTGCCTTTCTCCCTTCAAGCATAAGGAAGTTCTTCTCAAGGTCCTCTCATCACCATCATCAAACACTAGGATGAAGCCAAGAAAACACAACAGCACAACATGATCAGATCTCAATCCCAATTCTTTATCTCACCATCAAGAACATTCCCTGAAACACGACCTTCAAGACCTGCGTTTACTCATTCTTGAGCTCACAAGCAAAATGAAGGTCAGTATTCAGTGTTCAGCCTAAGAGTGGATTAATCTCACACAGAGATTAAAGGCAGCACAAGATCAGGCTCTGGATGAAATAGTCTCAGTTTTATTTAGACATTGTTCTTATCAATACACTGCACATTTCAAGCCACAGCCACTGGCTGCACATCACTCACTGTGATCTCCCCATCTCTGGGGCTTCTTTCATCCATTTATTCCTTCCTTACACCACCATTTCATGTGGTACCTTTTCATTCTCCCACAAAAGCACAGATGAATGGAAAGAAAAACAAGTGTGTGACAGCTTTTTCTACTTTATCAAGACTGTCTTACAAACAGGACACTGGGAATGTGCAATTCTAAGGCTGAACAATTTAGAAGCAGCACTCAGTAGACATCCTGTTGTGTTAAATCATGTGTAAGTGCCAGGGAAACTCCACTGATTTCCATCCACACACAGCAGAAGGAGCTGGAATGCCATTCACTGCAAGCTCTGCTCTTCAGTTCAGTTTAAATAAAAAACCCTCTCCATGAAAGTTTCCTTGAAGAGAAGGAAAGAAAGGCCACAGGTTCAGAGCCCTCCCCAAGGAGCAGAGCCCAGGTGGCTGCAGCTGACATCCCATCAAGGGACAAGTTTATTTGTGCAGCAAAATGCTGCTCTATATTTAAACTACTTGAAACTTGTCCACTACTGAACTCTGAGAGAGGGGAAGAAAAAAGCTGCAAGATTGGCAACAGGTAACTTTATTAAAAAAGGCAAACAGAACCTGATACTTGACAGTAAAGAAATAAAAAGAACCAGTCCAGTTTATCCCCAGTTTTGGAAGCTCTACCTATTTATTTAGAACTAGTGCAAAAAAGGGATCAATCAAGCAAACCATTCACACACCAGTTTTTCATCCATGAAAGATAAAATGGTACAAATCTGAGGGTTAAGTAAAACACATTGAACTACTTAAATCATGTAAGGTAATTGTGACAATCAAGAGCTGTGAGTTTTCTTTCCTCACAGACAACAAACACACAAGTTAATTTAGCAAGATAGCAATATAAACAGATATTCCTGACCAATGAGACAACTGTATTTCACTTCCATGGACAAAACAAGGTGGAAGAAAAGAAAATACTAATGAATTTTTCCTAATCACTCCTCAGACCCAGAGACATGGGTCTGTCAGTTCTATTCTCAGGTTCATCCCTAAATTCAGACAAGTCTCTCTCCTGCCTTTTCCTGCCATTTCTCTCTGTTCTCTGCAGTTGAAGGGACAGAACTGTTCCAACAACAGCTGCTTGTCCCTTGTCAGACGGGGGAAAGTACCTTTTCCAGAATAAAAACAGTTCTGGAAAGAAAGCAAAAGTCCCATGTCAAACCCCCTGTCCCAAGCCCAGAAGGAAAGCCCTCTGTCCAAAAGGAAGGAGCACTTTCTTCCACATGGGAGGCAGTGACCACACAACTCCAGGGAAGGAAAGTGGAGAAGCACAAAGCTCAGCCGTCCCTCCTGAACTGCAGGGAACTGGCAGAACCATCCCACGGAAGTGCAGAAAACTCCCTCTGTTCAGCAGCCACAGAGAAAAGGAAATGCTCAGCAAAGGATGTGATTCCCTCAGAGTAATCAAGTCCAGTATGTCCTATCTCAGCCTGGAAATTTTCTTCCAGGACTGAAGTTTCTCTCTGCCTCACGTCTCATTTCAGGCTAAAAGAATCAATAGTCACTGTATCCAACCCCACAAAAATCTCGTGTAAATATATATAAATACTGATCTACACACACCAAAAACAAACCCAGAACATTTTTATCAAGTCTGTGTGTGGTTAAACCCCACAGACATCTCCTGCTCAGTCCAGAAAATGCTTTAGAACAATTACAGCAGAATTCACAAAAACAAAAATTAAGTTCTGCCACGAAGGAGGGAACACCAACAGCATTCTCATCACTTATAAACACTTGGGCTTTTTAAAATGATTGATAGAAAAGTGACAGTTAAAATTTATTTTGTCTTCCTGGGCAGAGATAAAAGGGCCACAAGGGGCAGAAACAGAAGGCACTGATATTTTTGGTATCTGAAAGACATTTAATTGCTTCAAGGATAAACCAAAACTTTCTGAGCACACAAAATACCTGATTGTGCCTCAGTGAAAGGGTAACCAGAAACCAAAACTGATAAACTCAGCACCTCTAAAAACACAAAACCTTTCTTAAACTGAGGAGGCCCTGTGGTTTCCATCTCACTTTTAAGAAAAATCTGCTTCACCAAAGTTCTGTTGATATGAGAGTCCCCCCATGCAGGACATTCTAATGCTGTTCCCAGAGGCTTTACGGGAATGTCTTTTCCAAGGGCAGCACCACACATTAAGGATTTTATAAATACAAGCAGTGGAGCAGAGTTTTTGGCTGTGAGACACTTCAAAGCTGTGACAGCACCGTGTCAGAAGAGCTGAATACACCCTAAGCTGCAAATTCATCCTCTTTTTAACCTCATGCAGAACCAAGGCTGTTTAACTGGAGTTAAAAGGCCAAGTACCAACAAACAAACTAAAAACCTGCACATTAATGTTGAGTAACTTGTGTTAATTACTTCATTCCTTCAACAGGTTGTGGCTACAACTCCCCAGTTCTCCAACAGCACAAATCCTACAGGTTGTATCCACCAGAGAGAATTCCCTGGGCAGTGTCAGTCCTGCTAAAGGGGGCAGGAAACCAGAGTGGAGACAGGGAGACACCTCCCAGACACGTGTGGTGAAGTCACCAGAGGATGTGTTTACAGAGAGAGGAAATGACAAGTCCTCTCCTCCCAAAGGAACAAGTGTGTGGAAAAAGCAGAAGCCCTTCAAGTCCTGCCACTGCCTCATCCCACAGTGGGCAGGGACCTTTTTGGGGAAACAGGACACAAACTAAGAGGGAACTGCACCCCATGATTGGACAGGCAAGGGAACAACACAGGGAGGAGGGGGAGAACAGCAGAGAGAGGCCTTTCTTCCAAAAATGTTCCCTAATGAGGAACACTGACAGAAGGGGAGAAGGGATGACTAAGCAACACAACCTGGAGGAACAGCCTCTGTCAAAATGCTTGTTCTGGGCCCAGGAACAGAGTCCAATATGCTCCACACAACAGTGACAATGAAATGGAAATTTTCAGAGTTTTGCTGCCTCCCAACTTTCTCAATAATGGCAGGAAAGGAACAGAATTGATTTTTTTACTGTCTGTGGAAATCTACACAACCCCAACCTACAGCAGAAAAATAAACAAACTTCCCAGTGGTAACCAGTGCAGTATTTGCCACCAGTGAGGGAAAAAACTCTCTTGACTAAAAGTTGAGCAGCTCAAAAACACTTTAAAAAGTGCAACTTTAAACCCACTACTGATGAACAGGCCACCTTCCAACCCCTGTCTGCTGCAGACATTTGTTAAATGCCATCAACAAAAACACCAACCCTGCCCTCACAAAACCAGTCTCAACATCAGCTTCCATTTATATGAAATACTGACAGTATTATTTACTATTAACAGTATTAACTTTTACATAAATACTACACAAGTGGACTAACCAAAACCATTTTCAGGAACTGTGACAAAGCTCGTGGGTCAGTTTAACAACTTGTTTATAAATATCCCCAGGACTGGGGGGGAAGGACAAACCAAAAAAAAGCAGAAGAAGGAGGACAGAGCAGAACATCCTCAGAGTAGTTGTGGTCTGAGTTCCACACAGAGCAACCAGTGTTACCAGAACAAGGCAGTTCTGTGACAGACAAGTGAACAGGGAAAACAACCCTCAGGGCTGCATCCTGCTGGAACTCCAGATCCAGGGCTGTGTCTCTGCTGCTGCCCCAAGTGAGGGCACATTCTGCACTGCACTGGAGGAAACACTTTCTTCACATTCCCCACCCCGTTCAGAGGCTTTTAAACCTGCCAAGGAAAAAGAAGGATGTGCAGTGTCACCATGTACATGGAATTACTCTCAGTCCTGCCTGGCAAAGCAGGGGCTTGTGAACAACCTGTGACTGTCTCAGTAAATGGGTGTGAGGTTTGCAGACATTTGGGGTTCAGCTGTGGGAACAACAGGGGAAGCACCAGGAGTTGTGCAGTGCTTGTTGGATGACCCTGCAGACAGGGACTGTACTAACAACCAGCTCATCACTGTGAGGGGCTCCAGAGCAAGATCCTGCAGTTTGTTGTGCTACTGCACAACTCAAACTCAGTGTTTCTTAAATAATTGTCAGTGAGCTTCAGTTCCTGTTACACAAATATATGTGAAGAATGGCTGGAAATACAGAAGTGCAGCCTTTGAGTGCACTCACAGAAAACTCTCACCTCACAGGCAAAAACCTGCTGTCCCAAACTGCTTTGCCTGAAATGCTGCATTGGTCTTACTGTTGTTCATAAAAAGGAAAAGAAACTCTACCTCCTTGTTTTTCCCACAGCATTGTTTGTACACTGTTTTCCAAATGTTTTTAGCACTCAGTCCATATTGTAACTGGTTTTATAATCAAAGGTTTGATCCAGTTCATCAGCACCAAGGTCCAGTAAATAAAATTTTTCACTCTGACATTTTACTCCTCTGCCCACACTTCGCCTAAACACACATAAAGACAAAACATGGTGCTATTCTTTTTTTTTTTATTCCAGGTTTTCCATAAAGCAGCCAACACATCAACTGCATCTTTCTATGAGCTACAGGTGCACTCAAACACATCCCATGGGAGGACTTCAGGCTTTTCTCAAAATCCAAACAAACAGATGTCAAAAGGCAAAAAGAACAAATTCCTGCTGGGCCAGGGGGGTCAGAGAGCCCCAGGAAGGTGGGGACACCTGAGCAGCTCCCCTGCCACCCCTGTGGGTTTGGATTCCTGGGTGACACAGGCACAGGTGATGCTGCTGTGACGTGGGGACTGCCCAGGATGCTGGAACTGGTCAGACCAGCCGGGCTGAGGTGAGCAGGGCCCTGCTCACACCACAGGACATGAGGTGTGGAGCAGCAGGGCTGTGCTGGGGTGAGCTCAGCCTGGATCACCCTCCCTGCAGGAACCAGGACTGGCAGGAGCTCACGGGCAGAGCGGAGCCAGAGCCTCATCTTGGCATCAGAGCTCCCACAGAGCAACAGGAGAGGAAAACTTCTTTCAAAAACAGGAAAATGGGACTATAAATAGCTCCTGTTTAGCAACCCTGCTCCTCAAGTCCCAGGACATTCATGTTGGTTCACTTGGTGATAAATATTCCCAGTTTGTAATTCTGAGGATATCAAAATCCAAGCCACATGGAAAAGGACAAGAACCAAATCCTCAGCACCTTTAATTTCTGTCACCTGCCCTTGGAACCAAAGTGATGCCACTGGTGCCTGAGACTGTTTGTATAACTCCCAGAACAACTCCAGCAGGTCACCCAAAACTCCACTCCCACAAGGACAAGACTTGGGCACCTCAGCTCCTCTCAGCATTCCCTGGGAACTGCCATGGTCACTCCACGGGAGGACAGAATTCCCAGCAGAAACAGGGGGATCACAGAGGTGTGTCTGGAGGTTTTAAGTCCCCAAAAACAAGGAATCACATTCCCTTTCCCTGTAAAGCCCTAATGCTGACAGCAAGGTTTGTTAGAACTGCAAATGCCTCTCATTGTTCTGTTTTTTTCCCCTATTATTCACTTCAGAGGAAAAATTTCTGAAAGTTAGTACATATTTCCCCCTTTCTCTCTTTAGAAAAACTTTTCCATTATTTAACTATCCAAACACAAGACCCAATGTATTTCACCTGTTTTTTTCCCTTTTTTTAAGAAGTTGCAGGTCTGGTTTACACACACTTTGGGAGATCTGAGCACAGAGAGATCACTGACCTGAGCCTTGTCAAAGGAGAGGTGACACTTTGATTTTAAGGGGGTAATAAAAACCAGTGAAATGCAAAGCTGTTTCTCACTTTCACACAGACATGACACTGCTTCTAGTCCTGTGCAGGAGTGATACAGGAGTGTTTCCTTAAGGAACATCTCCAGGAGGATTTCTGTTCTCTGACATTCTGGGAATGCCTGTAAGACTCAGAGAGTGAGAGAAGGAAAACACAACCCTGCACTTGGTCTGGGTTGTGGTGCTTTGGTTTTCAGTCAGTTCAGGTTTGATCTCAGTATTTACCTGAAGCATTTCACAAGTGAACTCAGTGTCCCATCCTCCTGACCCTCTGTTAAGTCAGAATTCAAACCTGGCCCAGCAGAAAGCAGATCTGACAGACATTTAACTCTCTGCAATCATCATCTGACAATGTATCCAGCACTTCAGAGTTTGAAAATTAAATAAGTTCATTTTAAAGTCCAACTGAGCCATTTGTGAACTGAAGAACACAAACTCCTATTCCTGTGACCCCTCCCTGGCTGGAGGACTCTCCAGTGGCATTTCCCAGACATTTTAAACTTCCATTCCAAAAAGCTTCTGTCTCCTCACCTGCTTCTGCTGAAAACCTGAATTTCAAAGGTGATTTCTCAAGTGTTTCCAAACCACATCAGAAAAACTAAATGGCTACATTAACATCATTATTATATAAAAACAGGTGAAAAAGGGATTCTGTGGCAGCTACAATAAAAATAAATTCTTATTTATTCTGGGTTTATGAAGCACCAGTAGCCAGGACATGCAGCTAAAACAGACTCACTGATCATCCCTGTGGCTCCTGCATTATTTTGGTGGCAAAGCAGCTTATCCTGCAAACTCAGCATTTCCACTGCTTCAACTTATGGACCAGAGCAAAGTTGTCTCCGGTGACTTTCCTTCTTTTTTAGATCCCTGTGTGAAACACAGAACCTGAGACGCCAAACTGAACATCAGCACCTCTCACTACAACCTGCAGGCAGTTGTTTTGGTGGATTGTTTTAGATGCCTGTACCTGGAAGATGTTTGTAGGTATTACAGGTTTGACTGTATCTGCTTTTACAGCACTGAGAAACAGATGTTTATGTAACAGAGAAAATAAATCCTAAAGGAAAAGCACAAACTACTGAAAACCCCAAGCTTTCCCTTGTGCTTTCCCATCTCAGGATGTCCAGGAAGAGATTCTATAAACCTGGGGTGTGTCCCATCCACTCCCCTCTCAACTCCTCAGCTGGGACTGAGGCACTGAAACCACCAACTATTAAAAAAGAACCAATTGAACCACTTGCAACATAAATACTCCCCTCACATCCATCCAAAACTTTGAAGGCACAATGGAAGCAGCAGGTAAAGGAGTTCTTTCAACACCAATAAGCAACTCACACAAACAACTCATAAAAATATTCCCAAGACATAAATCCAAGGTGTTACAACTGTTTTCATAGTCACAGTGCCCTGTTACAGCACTGCAGGTTCACTCACCATAAAACCACTGAAATCCCCCCCAAGCTCCAAATTTCTCCAAAACCCTGGCAGTCAAATACATTTGCATGTGGAAAACAAATTTTATTTTCCCTGTTCTGCCTGTCAAAAATATATTTTTTGGGGGGGGGAAGAAAAAGACAATAGTTAATTAATCCACTGGTTTGAGTTTCTAAGAAACTGGACTTTAATAAATCATGGAAAATGCATAATTTATCTCCTACATTATTGTGGACAGTTCAACAACTTGTTAAGTCTAAACAACAATCCACTGACACAGGCCAGGGCACTTATTCACTGTTCAAATTTCCTGCTCATCAAGTAGAGATTTTTGGCAGAAGTGCACTGCTCCAAAGGGGGGAAAATAAATTAAGAAGAAATAAAAACCAGAGAAAACTGATCCCCTGAACGGGGGATTTAAAGTTCACATGGAAAATGTAAGAAGAAAAATATTCTTCTGGTCCAAATTTGAACATAATTCACTGAAAATGTTACTTTAAGAAAGTAAGTTTGGAGTTTTAAAGTGAAAATGCTAATCCATAAAGTCAGAAATTAATGGTGCAAGACTCTGTTTCTTATTGCTTCTGTAACAGTGAACTTGTAAAAATCTGTAAAGCCAAGTCAAAGGTCCAGAGTTGCTCCTCGAGGATGTCACATCATAGTTGGCTAAACTCAGTCAATTTTAAATCTACTGCACTCCCCAAATAATCCTGCTTTTCCTCCCTGACCTGACACAAACTACAACCTCACAGCAATGTTATAATCCTGGGAAAAACAAATGCAAAGAGCTGGAAGCTTTTCCAAGTGGCTCAAAGCTCACACCAACAGCAACAACCCAAGAGGTAAATCCTCCCAAACACCTGCAGAGCCTCATCCCAGTCCCACCAAAGTGGCACAACCTCACCAACTGCAATGGAAGCACTGGAACACTGAAAGGAGCTTCTTTAAAGCTTAAAAAGGGGGTTAATGAACTGAAGTAATTAAAAGTTCACGAGACAGAGGACTTCTCAAGAGAGGATGTGAGGCTGTGGGGTGAAGCTGAGTTCACGAGGCAGCTGATCACAACCACAGAGCTGGAATTCCCAAGCTCTGATCTCCAAAGCAATGCCCAGGAGCAGCTTGGACAGACACTGAACAGGAACATGTTCCTTACAGGCAGCTCTGACTGAATTCAAGGCTCCACTGCTGTAACAAAGTTGTGCCAGGAAAGGAGGGATGGACAGATGAAGGGATGGATGGAAGCTCTTTTGAATCTGATTCAAACACTGCCCTTTTTTATTTGATTATCTCCTACCATTTGAATGTTGCTGGATTTTGTCATTCTGCTACTAAAGCTGTTTCAGAAAAACCTGGAGACCAGGATTATTCAAAGTAAGGAAATTTATCTTGCAGTGAATTCTTGTTCCACGCTGACATTTCGCTGACCCTGCACTCTGAGCTGTCTGTTCAATACCATGAGCAGCAGGTCTCTATTCCACTTCAGAGAGAACCACTATCTGAAAATTATATTAAAGCAAACATTTAGACAAATGAATGTCTCCTCTTTTCTTTTTAAAGTGTGGTATGTCGATTCTTTTCTTAAAAAAAAATAAAGTCTCTTTTCTGTTGGTACTCCCCACGTTTTTTCTTGTGTACAAGACTGCACACAGGGAAGGAAGGCTGACAATTCTTTACATGCCACAGGTTTCCAACTAGATAAAAAGAATTAGAAGGTTTATGTCCTAAAGTTTGTAAGAATCATTCTGAATTTGTAAAGATCATCCTGAATTCCACTGAGTGCAACTGCCACCAGCACAGGTACATTTGTACCAAATAAAACTTGGTTGCTCAGCCCTGCAATTAATTCCCTGTGCAACAGCCACACTGAACACCAAGTAACTACCACCCTGTTTTAAATGGAAAAGGAATCCCTGGATGACTTGAGGAGTCCCCTCCAGAAACTCTCTCAGATCTTACACCACCAGATGAGATGCTGATCACAGGGAACAACAGAAGGGATTTCAACACATTGTTCAAGGGTTCCAGGCTGTAAAAGAGCCCTGTGGCCACTCACCCACAGTGTACCAGCTGGCATCTGTCAGCTTGCTGATCACAGCCTCCTGGAAGGACCCATCAGGCATTTTGGTCTCAACCATTGCACCAACCTGCAAAAAAGGAGCAGCTCAAGGTCACCTGGGAGCCCAAAGGGGAGAGAAACATGTGGGGGAAGGTTTAGTTGTTTTAAACACTCCTCTGAGCTGAACGTTCCCTTGGAAGTTTAGTGACTGGGGAGGTGGGAACAAAGGTCCTGAAGAATGAGGGGGGAAGGGCCAGGAGACACTAAAGCAGCAAATTCAGGACATTCAATTTCAGCTTGACTCACATCATCACAGCAGAAGGCTAACAGAAAACAAGTACTCAAAGGGATTGATTGATCACTGATAAACATCCAATCATTACTATTTCTTATTCTTTAAACATTATTCTGTCAGCCAGGTCGGAATTTCAACAGACATTGGTGTTGTTGCAGGAGCTACAGAGAAAACACAGCTATAAACAGATGATCCTCTCTGAGGAGCTCTGTTTGCACTCAGTGTTTGTAACACAGCTCTGTGTTTTAGCACACAACTGTTACATGGCATAAAAACACAAATAAACACATTTTTATATGAAACACATCAACTAAAACACTGAGTAATTGTATTTACTCTTGTCTAATGGGCTTGAACTTGGCTTTGCACTCAAGTTCTCAGTTACTTCCAAGAAGTTTCCAAGTTCCATTATTTATAAGTTTTGCATCTTGTAAGAAGATACAAAAATCACTGTGCAGGCAAAACTGTTTGTCAAGTGCATGACACAGGGAAGCACAAACAGCACATAAAGCTACAACAATCAATTCCTCAGAATCCACCTGATCTGAAGAGAGGAGCCTCTTACAGTCCTGGGGAACAGGTACCCACCCAACCAGCAACATTTCCAACTCCACAAATCAGTGACATGATTCCCAAAAGAAGGCAGGTAGCATATACATACTCTGAGGGGTCCTTTCACTTGGTCATCTTGCACTAACTGAGTTGAGTTATCACCCTTCAACACCACCTGAAAGATATTCAGGAACTTTTTAACAGCACACACACACAAAAAAGGCACATAAAAATGTATTTGCAAGAATAAAGACCTGATTTTCCAAATTACAGTTATCAACCCAATGGACTCAAACACTGTTGAGCAGCAAACACTTGGCATGGGCTGTTTTACTGACAGGGAGCCCCCGGTATCACCCTTAATGTTCAATCTGAAACTTCATAACTGAAGCACAGGGCAAATCAAACTTCAGCCACTGCAAGGCAAAGAAAATGCATTTTTAGGTGAGTTAAATATTGGTGCAGTCCAGAGCATATCAGGAATTTGGCTCCCAGATGAGATTTAGCAGATGGTTTTTTTTCCCTTCTCTTTACTTCAACTGTAGCACTTTATTGACAACACACTGAGGACTAAACTACAAAAATAAACTACAGCCAAAATAAAACCTTTCCCTATTAAATGTGTACCAAAATAATGAAACTGAACACAACACCAGCATTTCTGCTGCCTGGAGCAAGAGGAAGTTTTCATGGCAAAGATGTGAATGAACACAAGGATCAGTTACAGTGCAAAGTCAAACTGTGCTTCCCCCTTTAAAACCCTGTGTTCAGGCAGGAAATGAGGAGACAGAATGAATGGGAACCTGTGCAAGTTTAATGCAGAAAGAAGAATCCAAAATTCCCGTTTCTTTTCAGGAACCAACCCTTTCTCTGTCTCCCCCAACCACAGACCACACTGTTTACAAACACAGTCGGTGTTAACACACAGTGAGGTCAGTGATGCACTCGGTGCTGATACAGAATTTAAATACAAATGGCACAGAGATGAATAATACAGGTTGTCCTGCTACTCAGGAAGAGACTCCTGGACGTTTTGGAGTCCCTGCACTCTTGGCAGAGCCTGCTGGGGAGTTGCCCACAGGCTCTTAATTACAGTATCAGGCTCAGCTTGTTAAAACTTCCATTGTTGTAACTGAGATACAGTGACAGGAATTTCCACCGAGTCACAGCAGCCTCGTGTCCTTCCAAATCTGATGGTGGAGTAACAAAGCAGCTGATTCTAATGAGGAGAAGAAAGTCCCACCTATGAACAGCCTGAACATTCCACCAGACTGAAGACACTGAGACAAAATGCAGGTGGTTGGAGCAGCTCGGTGCTTCCTGCAGAGCCTCCCATTAACACACCCCCCTAAAGAGCACAAGTGCCACCAAAAACGGGGGAGAGACTCCAATATCTGAATCAGGAGGGGTTTCTGTTGATGAAAAGCACTCAGACAGAGTGATATGATCTCTGTATGGAACTGGTGGTTCCTTCTGCTTGATCTCAGCATCAAAGCACATCAAAACTCAGGGGTGCAGC